>OMNV01012652.1:19160-54338 GCA_900303265.1 Brotula barbata
AATTCTGTCTAAAATATAAAATAAATGAATGAATATAGCCTTTATGATATGGGCACATATTGCTGGGAAAATATAATAAGGCTATGTGAGCTATTTATTTACATTTTTCTGTGACGCAGTTTCTAAATTGGTACGATCCAACATGGCAGCGGCCTGTGCTCAAATGCTGTGCGAAGTTTTAATTCTGCATTGATACATCGTTGTTTTTACTGTTTTTAAACTTCCCCTTTCAATATGGCCTATTAATTTGATCGTCCTATGTCATATATGCGCTTTCACCGCAACATGGATCGTAATTTTAACAAACGTAACCTAGCAAAAAAACTGTCCGCCTTTTGATCTATAGGTGGTGCTGTTGTAGTAGATTTAAATCACTATCGATTCTAAACGCTGCTGGTGTGCAACAGACCTACCTTATGAATATGGAATAGAAAAAAAATTGAGCGTCCTAAGTTTTATTATTATTATTTAATGTTTAGTGGTTTCATTTGACCTTTGCAATCGTCTATTGATAGTTCTGAATAATGTCACCTCTCTAATTGTGTATAGTTCTTTGAAGTTTATTCATTTACATGTTAATGTCACTGTTCAAGGGGTAAAAGAGATAAAGCTCTACAATCCAAAAGGGAATGTAAAATGCATGAGAAATAATGCCAAATTTGAATAAAAGCCCCTCATCAACATCACAAAAACATTAGCAAAAGTTTATCCATTATTGTTACTCTACCATTCTGTTATATTTTAGAACTGCATGCAAAGTGTTTTTTGTGCAAAATCATAAGAAGCCACTTATGTGATCTCAGATGGAGTGAACCATGGTGCTACTGCATTTTTTAAATTTCTTTTTCCCCTCTTTCATTTAAAAAAAAAATCAAATATCATATTAAATAATATGTGGTTTTCCACTGCAGGTGTTGGGTACCTATGTCAAAGTATATTCATTGAACCTGCTGCTATTGCCATTCTAATGAATAACTGGCCTCCTAAGGTTGCTCCTAATATGGGAGTGTCTCACATAGAGAAAATAGGGTGGGGAAAGGGAGGTTCCTCACTGTTGCCTTGGCAACAACATCTCAGTCCACCCAGCTGGGATTGCTTCATCAGCCAATCGTACGCAGGAGCTTGGATAATTTATGTTATCTTACAAGGTGTGTGGGTCTCCTGGGTTTCTCTCTCTCTCTCTCTCTCGCTCTTTCTCTCTCTCCCTGTGTGTATTGATGCATTTTGCTGCATATAGCTCTCAGGCTGACAATTTAGTATGATCAGGTACTGTAATAAGATCCTCAACTACAGACGTAAATTTACTGATAAGACTGCGTAACTGGGGTCTAGTCTGGCAATCAAATTAATTTCCCCTGACACAACACCAGGTTCTGCTGGCACTCGGATGCCTCTCCATCCTCTTTGATTTATTTCTGTGTGCACTTCCCTTTGGATTTGGAAAGTGCCTGGGGTGTCCCATTATCATTAATAAATGGCACAGAAAAAACAACCATTACTGATTATAGTGTCAGACTGTGTGGCACAGATTCAAAATCACTGTATATAAAAGGATCTATTTTATTCCAACCAAGACTCATTGGATATATTGATTTACTTATCTTCTCAATTACTCGTTTTTAGTCAATTAACAAGTGCCTCTGAGAGAAACGGGAGTATATAAATTGATAAGATGCTTTATGTCTGCATGTACCAAAAATCCATAGCAAAATGTATGCTTTTCATCAAGTTTAAATTCACATAAATCTTCTCACATAAATTCAGTTCAGCATGAATGAGCATTATTGACTCCTGGGTTCAATCCTGATCAGTAGTCTACCGACTGGGGCCTTATTCTGTCTAAGGTATAAATGTGCTTTCCCATCACTTACATTCAAGGCACGACTACCTTAAGACATGCTAAGATTTGCGACAATATTGTTTGAAATTAGAATTGGGTGGTCTGTGTGCTGCTGTTAAATAGCTAACACAGAGTATTGGGTATAGTAATTTAGGAATGTCTCTTCCTGCAAGTACCAACTATTTTACATACTACATGCATGTCGTCTCACTGACTATTAAACATTCAAATCATGCACTCTATCTAGAAAGGAAGAAAAGTAATGGCACAGATGCATTGTTTCAACAACATTTTGTTTTTATTGTGGTCGTGTTTGAGTGTTTGTTCTTTAGTAGTAGTTCCCTTTACATCAGATTTGCCATATAGAGTAGAGGAAATATTGCACACAAACATCAGAAAGCACTAAGGAATACTTTCACTTGAAACTAACTGCTATTAGGTTAGATATGAGTTTGGGGAAAGGGACGAACGGATGCAAGATCACAAGACAAATATACCACACAGCTGCAGACAAACATTATTAAAGATCTCCCAAGAGAAAGAACAGGAGAAAAAGGCAGAGATAGAAAGAGAAAGAGGAAAGGGTGAAGGAGGGAGTGAGAGAACAAGGCAGAGATAGAAAGGACGAGAGGTGTCACTTGTGATTGACAATATCGGTTTGAGGTTCTCCTGCAGGAACAGGTATCACGAACACCTGACAGTGTTAAAGATGTATCTGGTTATTTAGATGAGTAGTGTGAATATCCGAAGTACCTAAGCCTGTAGCTATTATTAGGACTGTATTGTTTTGTGTTGTGGTAGAGGTGTCTCTGAAAGCTGGCTTGTCAAAGTTGATCTGTGGTTGATCTGTGCTGTCAGCGGTTTAGTATGCATCCTGTTTGCATTTAAAGTGTCTAGTTTTTGTTCTACTTTCATGCTTTACTTTGTTCTACTAAAGCACATAAAGTCACTCACCCTGCCCCTCCGAAGACAATCGGAAGCTGTTTCCTTCGAGGTGAAACATTATATCACATGATATATGGAGCATCCTTGGTTTGATCCTCAGTCTAACCTGAAGATCCACGCTACGCTGCACCCACATTCCATTTTGTGTTAGTATTGATATAGTGCCAAGGGTAACTACTGGAGTAGATACACTATCATGGCACGATTTCATAAATCATAAATTACTCCATAATTATACATTGCCTTTATAAGCCCTATGGAAGTCTGAGCAAATCCACATTCTACAAAAAAAAAGGGGGAAAAAATCCAAGTTCGTCACATAACTCATGCACAAAGTTTGCAACCATTCAACCAGCTATTTATAATTATAATACAGTGCTTTAGAAAAACAAGACATTTTAAGGTGTATGAAAATATCCTGCTTCGCCAGCTTTAAAATGGGAAAACGGCTACCTATCCCATAGCTCAGTGATTACATAAAAACAGGTATAATAAATAAGATCCACCATTCCAAAATCTATAAATTAATCAGACACAATCTAAAATAAGAGTCAGTCTTCTAAAAGAGTTTTTTTTTTTACAAATGTGACAAAGGCATTGAAGAGACTTTTGGAGCAAGTTGCTGCAGAGCATGTTGGCATTCCAGGCAATAAAGCGTAGTCATTTAAAGTTAATGTGTCTTACATAATTAATCATACAACATCAGTGTAACACTAAAACTAAGAAAAAAGTCCCTAATCATCCAAATATAATAATAATAAATAGGAGTATTGATGAATATGAAGTCAGACATCATATTTATGTCAATTGATGGGATTATTCTTTCAAGCTAATTCAAATTCACCATCAATAACACCAATTATTGTCGTTTTTGCTCTCCGCTTGTTTCATCAATTTGTATACATTCATTTTCACTCTCTAAGGCATTAACAGAAATCAAAACATGATGTTTTTGATACTTTGGTGTGGTTAACAACACTTGCTATGCGGATTGTTCCTTGACAGCAGAAAATGTGTATTTCACGTAATGTCAAGCCCTAAAACTTTTTCACCTGGGGATGCATGTTCAATCCACCTGAGGACATATATGTAAGGGAAAAAGCTTTACTTGAGGATAAAATATGATTGACAGTCACGGCTTAGCTAATATTGTTTGGTTTTAGTTCTAATTTCCTCCCATTTGAATTCATTTATACATGGAAATCACTGTGAGGTTTTTCTTTTTTTTCAAATATGTTTCCTTATCTGGCCTCTCTAAGGTCATTTCAATAGTGCTATTCATCGCATGGGGCCCCTCAAAACTCATTTGTTTGCTGTCTTCAGTTATACTTCATGGTTTAGGACAGGGAGTGTAACTCTAGCATATAAGTGTATACGTGCCTGCTTAAGTTTTATGCTATATGGATGTACTATCTTTTCGAAAGCATCATCCCTCTCATCCTCATCGGTCTACTGAACAGACCTACAGCTCAATCTTACAGGCTGGGAAAGACTCATCCTGCATGACGACCGTGCTGCTGCTGGCCAGGACCATGATGTTGAGCTCCTGCTGCTTGTCGTGGGTGTCTTGGTACCATTCTCGCATAACGTCTGTGTCATGGGTTGGAATCAGAGTCACCTGAAATGAGTAAGGAAGAGTTAGTCAGATTAAACATAAATCCTTCTTAAAACATCAATATATTTAAATTAAAAGTAGATATTTGAGTGTACATCATTACAGTTCGTAGAGGAAGAAGAAGTCAGATATGATGCTGTCATCTCACCTGCATATTGTTTGCCCACTGGGCCTTTCCCTCCAGCAGAGCATCTAGCACAGCTTTGCTGGGCTCCTGAGCTGTCTGGTCGTTGCCACTGACCACATAGTAAGACGACCGAACCCGCTTGAAGAACTCAGCATCTACATTCTTGGCACTGCAGTGATTGGGGATGTAAACCAAATCCATATACATGGGTGGACAGCTGGGTGTGGGTACCCCTGCGGATCCCTTTCCACTGCTAGTACCTGAGCCAACAAAAACACACCGTAGATATCATTTCAAAATATATGAACATATTTTGTGTAGTAGCAAGTGGATATGAATGATGACAATGAGTACATAGTTGTTACCTGATGTGGCAGATTTTACCCCTCTGGATGCGGAGGTATTGGTTGCATTTTTGGCATCTTTCCCTTCACCTGTGCTCTTCTTTGGAGATGCAGTCTTTGAATCCTTGACTTTTAAAAGTCCGCCCTTTCTGGCTGGGGAAGAGGATTTTTTTGTAAGCTTTTTCTTCTTGGGCTTTTCTCCGCCATCTGTGTTAGCATTCTGGAGGTTTTCTTCAGCTTTGAGAGCCTCCGGGTCCACCATGCAGACATCATGGTGACCGGAAGCTGGAGCGGAGTCCCTGAGGGCCATTGGAGGAGGATCAGCATGCCTGTAAGTCAGGGTTCTGTCAGTGGGCAGTGTCTCAGAGTCATCCTCAGAGTCAATGTTAGCATCTGCGGTAATGGAGGGACACTCCTCTGTCCCAGGGGGTACATCAGAATCTGTCTGGGAGGGGGCAGATTCACTCATGGAGGTGGGCGGTGTCTCTTCACACTGCTTGGCGGCAAGCTTATCACCTGGTGGTGGGGGATCTCCTCCCGACTTAGCCATGGGTTTCTCTTCCTGCACAGTCTTTTCCTCACTAATAAAATATTCTAGAGGGTTTGGGTTGATGAAGGATGGAGATAGTTCGGTTTTGGGGTGACGATACTCACATGAAGTGACTAGACAGAGGTCTACATCGGTCTTTGACTGAGGAGAGGGGCTCTTCTTAGTTGAGCCGGGATCCTTGGAGTCACTGGCACATTTGAAATAGCACGGATCAGCAGAGAGAGGTAGATATGATGGGGATGGAACTTTAGGGCTCACGGGGGATTTTGCCTGAAGTGGAGAGTCATCCATTTTAAAAGGGTTTGTCTCCTTTGCTGGGGAAATTCCCTTTGAAAAGGAAAATGAGGCTGATGGAGATATATCTTCGGGAGGAGATGGTGATTTGTTGTATTTCTGCTCTATGTCAAATTTGTCAGAGATTCCTTCCACATTTGGTAAAAGTGGGCTGGTGTGTTCTTTGGCTGGGGGACTACCTAACACTGGAGATGAATCCATGGAAGGACTTGGTGATTGGGTGGGAGAAGCAGCCTTTGGGGTGACAGGAGATTTATCTGTTTGAACTAAGCTGGGCGACACCTCAGACATTTGGCAGGGGGTGGTAACGGAGGGAGAGGACTGAGATGCGTCTGATGGGGATGCAGAAGTGGCCCGGACGGGTTCGTTATCGTCAAGAATCACAGGTTTCTCTACGGGACTTTGCTCTGCAGCTGGCTTTAAATCACCTCCATCTGAAGGGCTGTAGTCAACCTCAGTTGGACCGTTCTCTGTAGCACGTGAGCTGCCTCCCGCCAATGGGTGCTCTGGAGATTGCTTACTAAAATCTAATGCTAAAGAGTGGTCCGGTGACTCTTGACCAAACTCTAAGGACATTGTTGACTGCTCGGGGGACTTTGATTCCTGAGCTCTGGCTTTAGTCTTTGGTGAGATGTCTGGGGAGATAGACATGGGTCTGGGGCTATCTTCTTTAGATGGAGATGCTTCAGTCTCTTGTAAAGTAGTTGGGGTCTGAACCACGGAGACGGACAGAGAGTCATCCACCTCTGTCGAGTGCGGAGAGCCCACCTCAGCGTGAAGAGATGGAGAGTCGGTGGTCGGTTCTGGAAAGGAGCTGGTGGCCAGGGACGCAGTGGAAGCTGAGGCTAAATGTGAAAACGTGTCTTCTGCTACTACTTCCTCCAGAGGGGTTTCTGACTTGTCTGAGGTGGTACCCTCTGAAATTGACATTTTGCTTTCTTCTTTAAATCCTGTAAAGTGACTCATTTCCGATTCATGTTTGGTCATCGGTGTTGAGGACAGGGCCGAATGGCTGCTTTCTTCAGTTTTTTCATGATCTACATCAAAGGAGGATTTTTCTTCCTTGGTTGGGGAGTCAGTTCCAGCTGAAAGGGGACTTTTTGGAGGAGATATAATTTTCTCTTCAGGGGAGGACTTGTCATGCTCAGGCTCAGCAGGCTCTGGGGTAACCCTGTTGGAGTCCTCTTTATCACTCGTGACCTCTACAATAATGGGCCCCTTTTCTTCTGATACTGGTGGCAGAGCTCCCGCTTTTTCATCTACTGGAGACTGATAGTAAGGTGTGTGACCGGAGGATTGAGGGGAGTTAGTACCTTCCAAAGTCTTGTCATCTGGGCTGATGGAAGATTCAGCTATCCCTTTGGCGCATCCTGCTAGAGTGCTGGAAAGTTCTATCGGTGCAGCAAACAGTGATGGAGCATCAAATTTCTCCTTGTGGTCGACTGAGGGCGATCGTATGAGGGGTGTCGTTGTGGAAGGCGCGCTGAGTTTAACAGAGTCAACGTCATCTTTCTCACTTGATACTAGAGCTGCGGCAAAATCTTCAACTGTCCTTCCACTGGCAAACTCCTTACAGATTTTATCCTCTTCCAGTGATGAAGGCGGGGATATTGTGGATGCGGTGTGGTTGTAGTCCTGTCCTTCTGTGGCTTGACTGTGAGAATGCTCTGACTCTGCAACATCCTGAAGTGGAGAAAGCTTCCTCCTGTCAAACTCCCCAGATGTCGAAGCCGCAAACTTGCCAAGGTCATGAGAAGGAGATTCTGTCTCATCATTGGCGGTTTCGTCGCTCATAAAGTCTCTAGGAGTCAACATCCCATCCATTGGAGTGGGTAGGCTGGAGATCTCTATGGTGGACTGAGTGTGGCCAGAGGTGACGGTGTAATCCTCAGGGGGCTCATCTCTGTTCTCGTCATCTGAGGCTGTTTCGCTTTCGCAGCAAACTGGTAGCTTCTCGTCATGGATGGATGCAGCTGGAGAAACAGGTGAAGACACTTTGGGGGAGGCTGACAGGAACAGATGCTGCTTCTCAGATTCTTTTGGACTTTCAGGACTCTCATGCTGCTCTTGTTCATCTTTCTTAGCCACGTCGTCGCTGTCCTCAACACTCTCTCCCGATGGGACTTCATGATCCCCATCCAGATGTTTATCCTCACTTAAAGCAAGTTTATGTTTGTCAGATTCTTCTATCTGTGCCTCGTAAACTTCCTCCATTTCTCCTTTCTCTTCGTAATCCCCTCCTTCCGATGTCTCTTCCATCACAGTGCCCTCGTCTTCAAACTTCTCACTTCCATTGAGTTTTCCTTTAAGCCCTTGTTCATCCGGAGTCGCCCCACCGTCCCCTTCGGCCTCCATCGTGATTATACCCTCATCCACGGACTCTACCGTCTCAGGGGAGTCTTTGGTCTGAATGACCTCTTCACGGTGAATCATTGCTGCCGCTTCCACCTTAGTTTGTGGTACAGTGGCGTCATCCTCCACCAGCTCTTCAGTTTTGAGCTCCTCAAACTCCTTGGTGAGGTCCTCTGGAGAGGACATCAGAGATCTTTCTGCCTCTAGAAGCTCTGCGACAGTGGCTGCACTGGCTGCCAGTTTAGTGTCCTCCACCTTTGTTTCCTTCTTTGCCGTGACCTTTGACTTTCCTTTTAACTTCGCAGGGCTTCCTTTGGAGGCGTCGTCTTTTTTAAGGGGTTTTGGTTTGGGTGCTAGCTTCTTTTCCTCGCCAGCATTCTTTTTCACGTCCTTAGAGGGCCTTTTCACATCCTTCTTCAAATCCTCTTTCTTCTTTTCTTCCTTCCTCTCCTTCATCGGTGAATCTTTCTTGATATCCTTTCTTATATCTTTCTTAACCTTTTCGTCTTTCTTGCTCTCCAGTTTGGGTGCATCGTCTTTCTTGCTTTCTTTTTTAACCTCACTTTTCTTTTCCAAGGGCTTTTTGGCCTCCTTCTTAACAATCTTTTCCTTTTCAGTCTTGGGTTTGATTTCAGACTTCTTCTTCTCTGGTGTTTCATTTGCTTTGGATTCTTTCTCGGGTATCTTTGCTTTTTCCTTCTTTGCTGGGACTTTTTTCAATACCTTGGGAGTCTTTTCTTGAGCTGACTCTGCGTCTGTCTTGGCCTTTTCTGGAGCCTCCTCCCTTGAGTCCTTCCTGACATTCTTGCTTGGTGATGGCTTTGGGGTTGACTTGAGGCTCTCCTTGCTTTCTGCTCTGTGTTTCATCTTTGCTTGCTTTATTGGTGGAGTTGATGGCTCGTTGGAAGACATTTCCTTTTGGGTAATAACTGGCTGCTTCAAGAAGTCCAAGTGCTTTAGCTTTTCCAAACCTTCAAAGACTTGATTCTGAGTGGTATTTCCAGGAAAGAGAACGCGGATCACCTTCTCTGAAGGATTTGCAGGGTGCCACACGATGAGTGAGGAGATAGAGGTCAAATGTGAGATGGGGAACTCTGATTCTTTTCCATTTGGCAGCAGTATGGAGGCGCTGTCTTTTTCACTCCCTGTCCACTGTTTCATAAAGTGCTGCATCTCCTTACTGTTCTTCGATGGGTTGAGCACGTACATCTCAAGCTTACCTACACCCATTTTCTGAAAAAGAATTATTGGCTCTATGGCATTTCCAACAGGTCTGTGTAAAGTCTCCATCCTCAAATTTAGCTTGGTGAGAAACTGCTGCGTGAACGCTGCCTCTTCAATGTTCTTTCGGACTCTGAAATTTGGTTCAGGGCTTCCCAGGTTTTCAGGAAGGTTCACAAACACGAGACCTATATCTGGCGAGATCATGTTCTTCACCCAGTCGCTATTAGCCGTAGATCCCTGTGATTGCTCCTCTTCAAGTTCTGCGATTTTCCTCAGCAGCATGCTGTTGATTCCGGGCAGGTTGTCGTCACCAATGTGTGTCAAGAGGATTGAATCTACCCGGTCCAGGTGTCTCACCAATTTCCAGAAGCACGACTTCCTGTCTGATCCACCGTTAATTAGCATGTTGAACCCATTAACAGCAAAGAGAGCGGAGTCTCCATGACCGCCGGGGAAAATGTAGCAACACGGCTTTGAGAGTTTGAGGAATCCACCCGAGGTTGGTGGTTCCAGCATGTCAAAGGGAGAAGGGATCTCCACCGATTCGGATAAATACTCCGTGAACTCGGACAGGCCCTCCATTTCCGGTAGTATGAGAGGAGAGTTCAGTTTCATGTTGATGAAGTCCTGCAGGTTGTGTTTGTCCAAGTTAGTGTTTTTCCAGTCGCCTTGTTCAGGGCTGGACAGAGTTAGGTTGGCTTTGTTTGCTGGGTGAATCGTGCTGAGCAATTCACCGATCTGGGATGAGAAATATTAAACAGATTTTTTCATACATACTATACACATGATTTTATCTTTACTTATACTGACAGCCTTTATTAACAGTATGATTAAATGGAGGCAGCTACTGAGTGAAAACCAATATTTCCAATAGAAGACAGATTGAGTTTTGTGAAAATTCCACATGCTAGCTTACCTCTTGGTCAGTGAATATGTCTATGAAGTTGAAGAAAGAGAAAGATCCAGACTGAAGGATCAGCTCCCCGGTGTTTTCAGAGCACTGCCCTGACAGAACCAGCAGCTTGTGTCGAGCGGTGTCAGAGACCATCAAACGGACCTGGAAATGAGTAGAATACAATACGAAATAATGTATGTCACTATACCACTCATTTGGTTGAAAGATGATTGACCAAAGATATAAAAAGTCAGGAAAATTTGCCACAAATAATTATTTAGAGTACTACAACTACTACTGCTGATGATTATAATAACAATGGTGATAATAATACTTGGCTGCCGTATGGAACTCTGAACAAAAGGCTTACTGCTGCAGCAATCAGCTCGATGATTCATTTAGGTTCCAGTTCCATTTCACTTTAATCCATTAGCTAATTAGCTGAGTTCTGTCTTACTGTCCACTCTCCTCTGTTTCCTCTCCTCTCTGTCTCTGTCTCTCTCAGCTTCCCCCACCCCCAACCATCCATTCGATGGGTCCAATCCTCTTCCTCAGCGACATCAGCTGCAGCCCCGGTCAATCCTGATGTGCTTCCACATGTTATTAATGCACAGTATGACACGGCTAGAAGGTGCAAGCAGCGCAGGAAAGGAGCGCTGACATCATTCTACTATTCATTTTCAAATTCCAGCTTATAGGAATAATATTCAAATGGAACTGTACCTCAGTGCTGACGGCTTCATCTGAAGGGTTGATGAGCACCACTGTCTCCAACACATTGCTCTTGTGGTGAAGAATTCTCTGACCTGAGAACAAAACAGGAAAATACACACATGAATACTCACTTTATTTTTCATAGTTTCCTCCACACACTAAATAGATTTGTTTGAAATTGTATATAATTGGTCAAATATGTCTCATATCTCAAAGAGAAAGAAGAAAAAACTCAGCTGGGATTCAGCAACCAGAGAAAAATGATGTCATATCTTCATGTTTTATATGATATTATAATCTCTACCATGTATTGACCCATGAAAACCTACGGGCAACATTCAAAAGATATGCAGCCAGTGCCATCTATTTGGTTAAAAATATCACTCTTGTCACATGACTTCCATCATTTGCGCATGTTTCCATCATATGATAAGAAACTGAACAAAATGAATCTCTGCTCCGCCGGTTCCCGTAAGAGGCAGAGCTCAGTAGATTTATCAAACACAGACTTTTTGGCTCACAGCCCCATAAATGTTTATAGTCTCTGCAGAAGGCAGACTTCATCACTAAGATTAATATGGAATCTCTGGAGACGGATGTGGGACAGTGGACAGCTGTGGGTTTATAATATACTTCATGATCGAACTCCTCCTACATCATTTCTTATTTTATCACACCAGGAAGTAAAACTCTGTGATGGTGTTGATTGGATGATGATAGAAATTAAAAGGTTTTATGAATCAATCAACATAATTCATGTCTTCCTGTACACACACAGTGCCATTAGAAAGGGACATCCCGTTATCAATTTAAACTTGATGAATCTCGGGTCATTAAAGCATCTTTACAAATCAAATGTCATAACTTAGATTTTCGTACCATAGCAACATAAAAACATAACACAAAGCAAGAACGTATTAAAATAATGCAGGACTTTGATTATGGCTGAGGTATTATTATGTTCTATGACATAATAATGTGTGTGCTGTGTGTGTGTGTGTGTGTGTGTGTGCGTGCTGGGGGTGTTTCTCCATTGAGACTATTGACAGTGACAGTGAATCTCCAGCATCATTATTCACTTAAAACAATGACGACATCAGGTTTCGTTCACTCACTTTCCCTTTCACCATCTGTCTTTGTCTCTTTTAAACACACAAATCAATAGATTTTGTGAAGGTAAGTGAGGACAAACTGTCTTTTATTGTGTTAGCTTAAATGAAAGGCAGAATCACCCCCATACCAACCACGACGGCGATAATAAGACGTTCAGAGGTCGGTGAGGTGTCAGGAGATTTGAAAAGCTCGGGTCCAACTGGACAGCGTCTCCTGTCTCTGGGGACACCCTACTGCAGGAGCTGTGTGCCGCTGGGCTGATTCCTTTATACATATTTCATATAGCAGATTCTCATCATGGCGTATATAGCCATTAACCGTCCTTCTTCCTCCCACAGGGCTGTCACTCCACATGGAACACGTCTTTCATCCACTGACACTGAAGTGGCTCCTATATTACAACTGGGCCGTAATAATCGGGGGGACAAGATATAATGACATCATAACTGTTGTTTTGGTTATTTTGCAGGCATTCATCAAACCTTTTCCAATATCGCTCTACATTTTTGGGTCATTGCCTGGAGATATGAGAGATTTCCAAGATGTAGCGTGCAAGTAAATTAAATTTCTTCTGTTTTAAAGCAAGCATAAATAAAAATATAACGGCCCTATTAAAGTTTATTTGCTTTCAAGCTGCAAATGCAAAACAAGACTGCATACTGTGCCTCCACCAGGGCCTTTTTGTTTTGTTCTGGATCTATCTCTGTAACTATAAAATAAAATTTCTTTGCTCCTGAAACAGGTACAAATTAGTGGTTGTTGTATGTTTGTAGCTTTTTGCTGTACAAAAAGCTGTACAAAAAGCAAAATTTTTGTCAAAATTAGAACATAAATTGTTGAGTAACCCAACAAACTAGGAAGAAATTGAAGACATAATGTCCCTGACAGCACTAGATAAACAAACAAATATAATAAGATAAATAAATCAATGAATTAATGAAACTATCAATAACGAGGAATTTAGGGTCGGAGTGTTTTTTCAGCATTTTCCAAAACAACATAACACTTGATGATGATGATGATGATGATGGGATTATTTCACTTACATTTTTTTACTATTATTCTGTGTTTAAGTTACTCTGCTGCGATGCTGGACCGGATTTTCCTTTTTTTGCATAAAAATCTTCTAAGCAGCCACTGAGGCTGTCTGACTTTGAAGAATCTGTCCTAATAAGTAATGGGCTGCCACGCCCGCATTTCCATGCATTAGCAACTTGGGAGACCGGCGTCATCAAATCAGGCAGCAGGCTGAAACTGATGACCAGGACCAGAAGGAGTGACTGAGGAAACAGCTTTCACTGGCCCGTGAAACCAGAGAGCAATCAATCAGAAAGATCTACGGCTCGGCCTGCTAATGCTACACAAACCCAGTTTAGGACCGCTAATGTCATAGTAAGGCCTCTTGTTTTTCTGTTTGTACAGTGTGGATTACATCCCTATGTTCTCCCTCGGCTTATCTGATGGAAAAGGAGAAAATACAGCAGATTTATCTAAACACACGGCAGCTGGTGACCCCCTACCATAACCACAGCAAATAACCGGGGCTCCGTCTGGGCTCTAACCCATCACAAAATGACAGGATGTGCACTGGAGCTTGCCTGACCCTGACAATTACCTTGATCGATATAAAAACCCCGAGCCCCCCCACTGAGCAGCTCTGTCTCAGTGGGAGTCGGGGACACGCATCGTTGAGCCTTTCTCCTCGCTGCTGAGTCTGGTTTTGGTGTTCCCCCGCCTGCCACCCCATCAACCAGACAGGGGAACTTTGATGCTGGTGGCGCAGCACCAAAAATAGATCAGGGCAACAACTAAATACAGCCTGCTGCTGCTGCTGCTGCATCAAAGACGAGCTGCTGCCATGATAGGATGAGAGTTTGGGCTTTTCAGGTGGATTCCCTGTGCCGAGTCTCTCTTTTCTGTGCACTACACAGTGTTTGATCCCAGTGACGCTGGAAAATAAATAGAGGTATTTAGCAACAGAGGCACCAGCAGCTGCACAGAGTTGAGGTGAAAGAGCGTGAGTGCGTTCCAGTACTCAGATGTGATTATCTGACTTTTTTTTTTTTTAATACAGAAAAATAAAAACATACATGTTACTGTCACACGGTTACAATGGAACCATGTGCAGGTTTGTGAATTTACTCCATTTGAAGAGGAGAATTTCATCATTGTACTGATCTGAATAGCTTGTCTGTGTGTTTATCAGCAGGATTACACGTGTAAATTATGAACCCACTTTTACAAAACCAGGTTGACAGGCTGAGCGTCGTCCATGGAAGAACTTGATTGGTGATTCGGATAAAATCCGAGCTTTTCTCTCATTTTTCCTGCAAAGTTATACTCTCGCAAAGCTGTTGACTTCTTTGTGTTTGTGAGTCTCTGTGCGTGGGCAGAAGGAGCAGGACAAGAACGTTAATCCTCTTAATCCACTCACTGTACCACAATGAATGTAAATGTGCTTTCAAAACCACTTGGAATAATCAAGATTCACTTTTACTGCAACTTCCCCTAAACAGAGTTAGGATGGACGAGCAGGACCAAAATAGATCCTTTTCTTTTGTGTCCAGGGATTGGAAAACAGCACGGGGAAATATGAGATTTAAATATCTCGTTGCCTGCAGCAGTGAGGTTTATGGAAATCGATGTTTTGATGGTTCCGTTCCAACTCAAGACAAGAGTCCCAAAACTGCAAAGAGGATGGTATTGATTGCATTAACTGGCACAATATTATGAAATTCTCCTTATTATCGATCATAAACAATGATGCTGTCTTCAGTGATCTCGTAAGAGAGAATCTTGGAAGGATTTGTGGTTTGGAGAGGAACAGTGAACTCTCCAGGTGCTTGTTAGGCCTCAGTGCTGTGTGCAGTGCAGACAGAATGCAGGGAAATCTATCGGTAAGCAGACAGATCATATATCCATCAGTAAGACACCTGGTCGCCTGCTCTCCTCTCCTCTCTTCCTACCCTTCTCTTTTCCTCCTGGTTGGGAGATTTGGGCTTCTCCTGCCCACAGAAGTGCCCCATCAAGGCGTGATGGATAGCATGTCATCCATCACGAAGACAGCTAATTGCATTCTTCCTCTCCCGTCCTGAACCACCTGCAGGATTGTATTTTCTCCAGGCCAGACCTGAGCCTACGTGTGTCTGTTAAACAAATAAAACACTTCCAGCTTAAGATAAATTTAAGACATAAAATCACAGCGTACGTGAATTTATACAGACTTTGCTTAACGAGATCGAAGGCTGAACTGATTTATGCTCGTACACACAGTCTCAGATTAAACCATCAATTTACTGAAAGCAATCACGCAAGCACACACACACAGACATACACACACGTTCGTGTTCACGTGTTTTGATGGGCTTAAATAATTCATGCTTCCCCCCCGTGATAATAGAAGCAGTTGGACGATCCAAGATGTTTCCTGGATTGTAATTGACAGCTTCTTCACTGGGTAGCTGATATCTAGGAGCATAAAAGCAGCGTCATACTGCAGCATGAAGGCCAAAGTTAAGCAGCTGGAGTATTTAAAAGAGAAAAAAGTGGAATCCTCCTCTGCAGACCTGGCAAAAATCCCGAGGCGGAGCAATATGACACAACAAGATTAGAGCCGTTTACAGCTTATGCAGCAATCTGCTGGTTTTAGATGAATCATTTAGTTTCTACACTTCTCCCATGCATCTGCTCCTTCCTCACAACCTCTTTGTCTTCCTCTACTTCACCCCTCCCTCTTTGCCTTGTTTGACTGTCATTGATCCTTTTCTCTCCTTCCCTTTCTTCGCTGTGCTCTTATCCCCTCCCTTCCTTATTTTCACGGACACCAGCGAGCCACCGGGGACTCCGTGCAGCTAATTACTCCCAACTCAACTGTGCATCTGCAACTCGGGTTGCAAGGCAACCAGAAAGAGGAAGAAAGAGGAAGTAAAATGGAAGCGGGGACGACGATTTTTAGAGATCGGTGTTTCACTTCTGTACCACAAATCCTGAAATAGACATTATATCTTCATAATATACTGAAAATATTGCCATCACGTGGCGGCGTGGCTTAGGGGGGTAGGGTGATCACCTAGGGAACGGAAGGTTGCCAGATCAATCCACTGCTCATCCATGTTGAAGGTCCCTGAGCAAGACCCTAAGCCCACATTGCTGGGTGAGTCTTTCTTCGGCTGTGTTGATGTGTATGTGGGTGGATGTGAGGCAAACATTAGAAGCGATGTGAGTGGTCTTCGCACTAGAAAAGCGTGATAGCAGTGCAGTCTAATTCTGTCTGAGGAGCCAGTTGGTATCTGGATCAGTTCATCTAACCGTGAACCCAGACACCAGGCCCTGCTGGTTGGAACCAACGTGGAGCCGAGCCAAGCAGAGGCTTTACTATAACTGCTGCTGAGCTCAAGGCCATACTGCCCACTGACTGACCACATGTCCCCCCCACCTTGGATCCAGTCCATCTGCATAGGGTCTTTCACCTTGCTGCTTTGCAGGCACCAGAGTGCTGAGAGAGCTAATCAAGGCCCAGGTAATGAAACCCATGTGATTAGTGAACTCTGTAGGGAAGTTACCGGAGGAGCTGAGCGATGTGGCAGCAGACACACGCATGAATCAGATTACTGTCCCGTTTACCTCTGACGTCTGCAGAAAAACGAGCCGAGTGTCTGGAGACAAACAGCTTCAGCTCCTGGTCCAGGTTGCAGTCGATCAGGTTTGTGTCCCATGATCGGATCCCTGATAAAATAAATAGAGACAAAAACAAATCAACGTGGCTGAAGAAGAGCAGCGAAGAAAATGTATGTCAATAACCCCACCCCCATCCCCAGTCTCACACACACACACACACACACACAGACACATATATCTGTTCACTGGCCTTTATTCCATTAGCCTGTTTTTCGGTTTGGCAAGCAAAACGAAATCTATAATCGGAAATATCAATACGGCCCGTTTGTGTTTTGGCTCGGGATGGTTGCACTGCAAAACTCTTCTTCGCTGAGTCATCCTGGCTGGATCATCAGGTCGCCATTATGTTGAGTAAAACCTCTGTGTCATGTAAGTGATGACTCAAACACTGTAGGATATCAATTATGAATGATTAAACCTGTTGGATGCTGCCCAGTTGTTAATATTTTAACGTTTGTTCTGTTAATATTTCGCTATTTATATGTTTTTCTTTGTGCTCCTGCAATGGAAAAAGTCAAAACTTAATGGGTGGGGCACCAACACATGTATTGATTAAAAAAATGTTTGAGTGATGAGTGAGCAGTAACAATATCAGGTTATAACAATACAGACTTCACAAAACAACTTCATAATAATAATGATAAAACAGAACGAAATAATAATATAATAAAACAGACTTTGACTCCAACAGGTTACACTCAAGGGACAACTCTTAAACCAGCTCAAACTCCATAATATGATATTTTAGATCAGATATATCTCTAGAATTTGTTTGCCTTATTTATCTAAATATAGGCCAAAGTTTTCTTTGTATTATTTCTTTGCTTACTTTACTAAGTCCCTCATAGTTACTCCAACATATGAAGATTTCATTTGCAGAAGGAGTTTTATGACGTCTTTTTTAAATAAAAGGTGATTCAGGTAAAATATTGTCTATTTCTTTTCTCTTCCTTTTCTCTCCTCTTATTGTGTTGTGGCCACCAGAACAGCTGTAGCATTTCCGAGACGCCCTGTTCGCTTTGAAAATGGGTCCTTGTGGCTTTCCGTAGGGACCGCAGTGCGGACCGAGCCACGCCCACCAGCCGGTGTGGGATGAGAGAGCTGGATGCGGGATGATGGTGATGATGATGGAGAACCGTAGAAGGTCCTCCAGACTGGACAGGAGACCGCTTCATTAAGAGTCCATTAACCAGTCGGATATTTTAGGATCCTCTCACTCTTTCACAACACAAATCTGCTGTCTCTCTCCCCCTCTCCTCCTCTCTCTCTCTCTCTGTCTGTCTCTCTCTGTCTGTCTCGTCTGGCTGAGAATACGAAATCACGCGTGGGACCCTCTGTTCTCCCGAAACAAAAGCGGTTCGAATCTGAAGCAAACGTTACAAATAGAGCCAAAGATGGCAAAACGCAGCGCGGAGCGGCGACGCGCTGAATAACTGACGCATTGTCTCCTCTCTGTGTAATGCTGAATCACTGCTGCCCGCGCCACTAAAGGACGCGGCCCACGTGTTTGCGCGACAACACCGCTATTAACCACGAATCATAAAAGAAATCTCAACTGTGAATGGCTCTTATTGTGGGTAATGATCGTTCCGTTTTCCCGTGCGTAATTTGCACGAACATCATACCGAGGCGTGCGTAAAATTCGGAGACTTTGCGTAAAATAGCGAAGCAAGCACACTGATGCTATAGTATATATATATATATATATGTGTATACTGCGGTTCAAATTGTGTTGCGGATGTGGAGGTCTGGCCTACACCCACACCTCATCTTCATCTAAACACCACCATACTCATCCTCTCCCTCTTACCTTTCTCTATATCCGCAATGGCACACTTCAGGTGGTCCTCTGTCAGGATCTCGCCGATGACCACCAGCAGGTAGAATTTACTGTCGGTGAAGCGCGGTGAGGGGTTGGAGGAGGTGGGAGACGCGACGGTGCCGCTCTTACTGACTAACGTCTCCATTTCTGCGGATTCTACAAGGGTGGCCATCCTCGGTCTGTTCCCCCGGACTAGACACGCAGCCTCCTCCCTTCTTTATTCGCTGCAGATACCCGGAGTATATCCCACGCACACACACACACGCACACACAGGCAGCAGAGCCCTGATAGGAGTGGCCCCAGCTTTTTTTTTTTATAGCCACACACACCGTGTGTCATATTCGGTAACCGGGGAGAAGAGGGCGCACACTCACTGTCAGCTGATGTCATCCACGACGAATCAAACACCTCCGGAAGTTATCCCCAGATGTGATGGTTTCATACCTTCCAGATTCATCTGATTTGCCCGTTTATTCAACCGAATCATCCTGTGAAAATAGAAATATATTTTATAACCATTTCATCCTCTGATGTCTTATGAAGAATAACCTGTGGTGATGCATCCTTCAGTTTCAGGCCCCAAAACCATTGAAAATAACCTTTTTTACGTTAGGAAAGGCTTCAGCCCCGTTCTTACATATTACAAATTAACATGAAAGTTATTTTATATTGTTTCTTATCTGTAGCCTCAGTAATCCAGTGGATCAAGAGATCCAAGATCCCCAATCGTTGCATTGTTGAAATAAAATCATCTGCTATTTTGATTATGAAAACATTAAAATTCAAATGTAAAGTTGCTCTACACTGCAGATTTATAATGTTGACTATAAGGAACTGAATGTCATCAGGACAAGATTTGTGTTTAATATTTGAATTCTACAGTTCAATGTTGTTTTCACAGTCATTTATGTTTCTTTATGCTTGGCAATTATTCTAAAAAAATAAGACATTCAGTAAAGATTGATAGATTTCTTTTCTTTAATGTGACCATGTTAACCACGATAGCTCTATTTATTTATGAATTAACTATTTACATATGAAGAATTTCTAAATAGAAACCTCTAAATATAGATTTTGACTGTTAGATGCTCAGCCACTCCACAGATTCACCCAAGGTTAATTCAGCAAGGAGACAATGCATCCCAACATTACAAATTAAATGTCAAATACGGATGGGTGAATTCTCAGTCAAAAGACAACTAACAGGTTCACACAGTTCAAATATCACCGATATGTATCGGCCATCCATGACCGCTCTATTTTTTATTCATTCTGCCATCTTCATCCTTTGAGCGGTAAACTGACTGACGTGAACATACTGTAAATATTCAATCAGTCCAAATGATTTCATGCGGCAGAAAAATGAAATCATCACAGAGGAACGTAAGGCTGGCAGCTCCAAATGAAATGGAAATGAAAAGAAAGATCACAGAGAGCCTTTATGTTGGAAATGGAAATGATTGTTGCATTTGTGTGTGTGTGGAGATGTAAACTGTAGCTGACAGTCAAACAGGCGTTTCAAGAATATAAGCCTCAAATTTGACAGTCAAACACACACACAAAAGGACACACGTCAAACACTCACGTGCTCTCTCTCTCTCTCTCCCCCTCTGGCTCATTGTCTTATTGATGTGATTCTGTCCCATGGATGGGGGTCACCTCAGGTGTGCTCGCGGCCAGATTAAAAAGGCTCCTGGTCAACAAGAGTCCACTCAGCGGTTCCTGGGTGTGAATATTTCAGGCCTTTGTGGCCTGGTGGTTCCAGACTGCGTCTATTCTCCAAGGGCCACGGGAGGCCCTGAATGATCCAGCATCAAACATTCATCGGACACAGCTGGGAGAGACGAAGGCATTAAAAATACAACATAAGTCTCCCAGATCCGGACAAGGGAGGGATGGACAGGGAGAGGATTCGCAGTGTAATTGCCATATTTGTCATTCTCCACAGTTGTACATGTTATATACTCTAGTGGTTTTATTAGCCAAATAAACAAATGAGAATGCCTTTGTGCCATCTTTCATTCTGGTTTACACAGACAGCACTACAAATGACCTGAGGTTAATTGAGGGATTATGTATTGTCAGCGGGTGATTATGTGGAATTAATGCCCAACACAGTGATACAGGAGACTGAGGCATCAGTTCCACATAATCACCACCATTATCACCACCATTATGCATCTACTTAGCAAAGAAATAAGCACAGAAAGACTTTTCACACAGTACATTCATTTTAATATCTATTACTATGTAATTATAAGCTTCGGCTGAAAAAAATAGTCCCATTGTGTGGTGAGGCCAGTCACAACAACACATCAAACCCTGATCTCTGGGCGGAGTACAACCATGAAATGACAAAGTGCTGTAAATATACTTACACTCACATGACACACCACATGTACCGCACATTGTTCTCGTTTTCAGTTCGGAGTCTATTCTGAAACCGTTGCGATGCTTCAATGTGCAAAACAAACCTTTCCCTCTTGCTGCAGCACCACTGCTCACACTTATTGAGTTCTGCCCCTACAACAGAGGCCTTGTGTGTCATGTGATGCTCCCTTGTGGTCCGTTTTTCTCGTGTCGGCCTTTTGTTGCCATCATTCATTCACTTGTTCCTTCATTCATCCAGAGCCTTTTCCACGCGTGATGTGTTTACATTATCGTGTGACTGTCATCTGTACATAACAACGCATAACTTCTGTAAAGCAGCATAATTACATCTGATACCAAAGGATTCATTTTCATGACTTGTTGTTATGGAGACAGCCATCTGCTCTGCCCTGGCATAAGGCCATAATTAAGACGATATCAGCAAGACAGCGCTCAGCAGGGTGGGGGTTTGTGGGTAAAATGTTTTTTCGCTGGCTGCATCTCACTGGCTGCTGCTGCTGTGCAGCGTAGGCACATAATGACACAGGCATAACAGCTTGAGCATTTCAATGAATGTTGTTGAATTTATTGGAGATTATAAACCCTTGACACCGCCGGTGAAAACTACATACACCTACAATTTGTTGATTTTTTTTTTTTTATCCTTACCAGGTCCCCCGTTTGACTCATAAACCACTTTGAAACGCATAAATTAAACTACAGTAAGTAAACTTTATTAATTAATCATTATATCAGTAATGAAAACAACTCATTTCTTATTAACGGGAGGAAGTGAAGATTGCATTTGGAGCACTTGTGCACTGACGTCTCTATCACACCCTTGTTGCTCATTTCAACAAATGCAGCTGCACATTGGACTGTTGCTCGGATTATGACCTACTTACAGCACAGTGTGTCCGTGTGTGTGTGTTTTTATTAGTTTATTTTTTTTAGGCGAGACGAAGCTCATTAGTCAAGTGAAAAATTATAAGAGTGAGCTTATCTGTCTGCTTCAGGGGCCAGATGCTGTAAATGCAGACAGAGTGTGAAATACTGAATATAGTGAAACATCCCAGGTATTAAACATTGACATATATCATCTACCAGACAAATCTATCTCATATCTTCAATCCTTAGTGTGAATCTTAATCCAGGAACAGACCCATTAATGGTATTGCTTAGCTGCATTAACCAGTGAACGCACGTCTCCGCAGAGAGCAGGGAATGCTGATGAACACACAACTTTTCCAGGTGCATTAATTACAAATATGCATGTTCAGGACACCTGAGGATGAGATGGTAGTGAGAGGGGACGTGCAGGTGTGCAGACTGAGGAGTCCCAGGTTGTTTTGATGTTGTGTAGGATCTCTGTGGCAGTCCTCTGGATTGGTCTGCCCCTACTGAGCCCACAACAGCAGCGTGTTGCCCCGGAGAGTGTGCGGAGTTGTCTGATCATGTGGTTGTGTAATCGACAGAGACAGAAAACCCAGGGACAGTGAGTTCAGTCAATGAAGGGCAGAGAGAGTGAAGCTCTCAGCAGCACCGTTCAATTCCTTTGAAAGTACCGGGCATAAAACATAGTGCCAGTTTGTGTGGCCATGGCTCGGAGACTGCCCATTATAGAGACAGGCAGTGTGTACATGTGTGTGTGTGTGTGTGTGTGTGTGTGTGTGCTGCTTATCTGCTTATCCCTGTTGTGTCTGTGAGTGCTGGGCTTGGAGCCTGTTTCCACTGGGGCAGCTGCCTGTGTCCGATTGGTTAAATAATCATTATTAGCTCTGCATGTATAACGGCTATAAAAATAGAAATTTCATAATGATTACAAATGTTTGATTATGTCAAAAAGTTCACATCCTCAGCCGTGGGCCTTTTATACAACGATAAAAAGTGTTCCCTCTCTGTTTTCCTTGTTTATCTGGAATAGTTCCATATTTTAGGCAGTAACAGGAAGTCTTGCTACCAACCCAATGGCGTCTCTCCAGAAAAGCTTCTTCAGTGACAGAGATAAAGTCGGTATTATTGAGCTGTCATGGCTTTCCGGGATGCACGGGATCTCACATGGCATGAAGACGAGGCACGAGATGACACAGCACAATGTAATCTATTTATAATTCATAGAGGACAATTTGTAGACAGACTTACAGTGTATGCTACTGTTTATGAGGAGCTATGAGAGGCTTCGTTTTAATCTGTATAACAGCTCCCTCTTGTGGTCACATGATGGTAAGGCTCAGGATTCTATTGTCGGTTGCGTTATGAGGCATAAGTGATCAAATATAAAGATCTGGTTTTCAGTAACGGAGACAATTTTTTTGTAGTTCGTTTGGAATTCAATTTGATTAGAAAGTAATGTTTTTATAGTTAAATCTAAGTATATTTCCTTCAAATTACTTTTTTCTGGATAGTAAGAATATTGATTAAGTTTAAATTTATTGACCATAAAAATGACTTCCTTGGCACTAAAGTTGATTTAGAGTTCATTATGACTTCTGTCAGCCTAGTAACTCAAAATTTAGGATCTTGACTCGGACATGTCAGTCTACATTTGGGGCTTGACGTGGAATTTAAGTACCAAGACTTGAGATTTATTGTGACTTGGTCCCACCTCAGCTCTTAAGTGTTGTAAAAGTTTTTACAAATTGTACATTTAAAAAGATGATTATGATTGCTCTTAAAATCTGGAAAACTTTTTTTCCCTGGGATTAAGATGCTTTACAGGTATGGTCAATGTCAAATTAGTATAACATTAAAGTACTGAATCTCAGTTATCCTTTGTCAAGATTACATAATTTGATTGTTTTATTTAGATCAAAATATAATATTCCATTGAGTTGATAGATGAGATCCTGATGACCGACATCATGTGAGTGAGCAGATTAGGATTAAATGTAAATGTAAATGTACTGCATTTATATAGCGCTTTTATCCAAAACGCTGTACAATGTTTGCCTCTCATTCACCCATTCGCATCTCTTAACATTCACAGCTCAGTTTCTCCTCCTTTCTTCACAGTCACGTGTGTTTTATGTCCACCCACAGATTGTTTGGGTTACTATCTCTCTGCTACAACTGCCTGACTCAGCATGTCCGCACTTATTAAACCTCCATCATGACAACATGCATGACAACTTCCTGTCTCCTGTCATTGCCTGGCATGCAAGCACAGAATAGAGTTTTTGACAACACCCCCATAAAAACACAAAAGACTGAGAATAATCCAGGGATTTCCTGTTGTTGCACTTTACACAGTACGATAAAAGTTTACAGTGTGTGTCCTTTATCAGCCTTTCACAATCAGCTGTACAATAAAAAAGTTATTTTGCAGGGGTAATTTGGAGACAGTTAAATTGAGCAGGCACAAACCCAATGTCTTCATCATTGTAGGGACATCAAACAACCAGAGGGTGACGCTGTGGAGCCAGAGAGTGCCAGGATCTCAATCCCAGGAGACACATTAGGACACAAGGTTTAAGGTTAGACGCCTTAATGTAAATATTTAGGGAAGGCCTTTACTGCTGGTTATAACAGGAATGCCTTTAAAAGTGGTGAGAAAATATTATTATTGCTTTAAGCTTTCATCTGAGGTCATGCAGTCACAGCAAAACACTATCTGACCTAAAAACTAGAGATAATAATTCAAACGGTGCTTAAACTGGAATATTTCAAGATAATCTGAAGGAAAATGTCAATGACTCCTATGTTTACATTCACATGTACATTATATATTCAAGACTTTGGTAGAGATTGCTTAACATTGTTAATTTATTGGTTGATGATTTAGGACTTCAATATGTCTTTTGCCAAATGAGCAAACTATTAGAAAGTGAAGAATTGTCAAGATTCTCATTACAAACCAGCATGATGTATTTGAGACATTAATCTGTTAACTTTGTTTTGGTTCAGATTAAGCTGTAAAAATTGGAGTGAATGTTGTGCATTAGTGTGAAGGCATCACTGTAGTTTTTATCTGAATTATCTCAATCACTGTAATCTTTGAGACGGTCCAAATTCCCAGTCGTGCTCCAGAATGTTGGATTAAAGACATATGGTGCACATACCCTCTCCTCGAGATGTTGCTTTGTCTGCACACGGCTGTGTTTTGTGCTTTCATTTGCACTTTGTGTGCCAAACTCTTTCCATTTCAACAAGGGCACAAGGACAACAGTGGGTTCCTGTAAATCCACCGGCACATTCAAACGTCTTCTGGAAATGGTTGGCATCGGTGCTGCCTGACATCAGGATCTGTTAATGGATCCAGACTTCCTTTCAGGGATAGAGGTATGAATATGTTCTATTACTGTTTAAACAGGCCATAATGTTTATTAACATCTACATTAACACTGACCGTCAACTAGAGTCTCTTTGAAGCCATGATAGATATCTACAGAGTAAATATTTCTCTTATGGGCCGAGCTGAGCGGTATCGAATATACAGACTAAAATATTATAGATCAACTCCACAGATTTTCCATTAATGGAACTGTTCTCTCCATTATTCTTTGTAATTGCATTGACTGTGATTAAACTCAGTGTTTTCAATGAAAAGCAAAAGCTTCCAGTTTGGGTATCAGTCCACATCCTCCTGTGCTCGTCTGTGTGCATCCTCATCCTCTGTCTCTCGGTTACATGTTGTCCTATGCCGATCACGTGTTGACCAAGTGCAGCTCTCGGCTCTGTGCGTCTTTGTGCCGTTTCTGTCTGTCGCTTCTTATCTGAGTCCTTAATGGCCTGACTGATGTTCACCCCACATACCACACATACTGACTGAATATGGATGTCTCCCAAAGGTATTGATGATTTTCCCGCACTTCCCCATCAAAAGGCATTTTTTAAATATTTTCTCTAGTTTTTTGAGCGTCTGCCTAAAAACCGTGCGTCAAAACATCCAGTATCTTTTGAGTTTATTGAGTTAAATGTTGAATTGTACGGCAATGCATAATGTTTTCAAACATGCCAAACTTCTGGATTGATTCGAGGAAAATCAGTATAAAATGATGACGCAACAGTTCTTGAATAATGAGAAATTTAAGAGAAATTTTTAAAAATTCTAAAAAAAACAAAAAGATGTTTATTTGTAACATTTTGGAATCTTCTGTTGTCATAACTACTCTAATAATTAAATTATTCAAACCTTTTTTTTTTTTGGGGTCTTCTTAATTTTCTGAAATGTACCAAAAATGCCTAAAATAATGCCCAACAGCTTTCTTTACTGTGTACTTTTAATATAGTTATGTTATTTATTTAATCTTATATTCTATTTTTGATCTGGTATTTTAACATTTTTTTAAAAAATATTCCACTGCTCAATCAGTAGATTACCAGTAATACCCAGAATGATCTGTGCCTCTGTGTTTATGTAGTGACATCATGATGGACACTCAGAACGAGTATTTCGGTCAGAGGCTGTCACTTTGAAACACATGGAAACAGAGTTTTCAGGAAAATGTTTCTCTTTGGAAGATTTCCTCAAAGACATGACTGGAATGTCTTGGCTTTAATCTGCCACTTTGCTGATAAACGTTTCCATTGACTGTCATGTGGTAACAATAAAGTGTAAAAAATATCACCGCCATAAACCGGCACTAATGAAAGTCGTCTCATGATTTGTAATAAGATGTGGCTGAAGCTGATGAAAGCACCAGATTGAGTTCACCGTGACTGAGGTCATCTGTTTGGTTTTATCTTTAATAATTATTACATGAGCAATGAATGTCCTGGCCTTTGTTTTTCTGTGACACGAGCTACAAAGCACATGGAGGGAGGCCGCACTAACAGCAGCACTAACAGCATCGCCTCTAATCAGCCCAAAATATTCCATCGACTTCTTTAGTCTGAAGCTGCAAACGACAATAAGCTGGGTGCATTTTTTGTTTATCAGTAAGTCTGTGTTTTCACTTTCTCATTGACAGGAAAACAAGGTCAGGTTCCTACCTCGTCAAGCAAAACTGAAAAACAAAGCTAATAATCAACAAGTTATTACAAACAAAACTAATAATCAACTAGTTATTACAAACAAAGCTAATAATTAACCAGTTATTACAAACAAAGCTAATAATCAACTAGTTATTACAAACAAAGCTAATAATCAACCAGTTATTACAAACAAAGCTAATAATCAACCAGTTATTACAAACAAAGCTAATAATCAACCAGTTATTACAAACAAGACTAATAATAAACCAGTTATTAACAAAGCTGATAATCAACCAGTTAGTATAAACAAAGATAATAATCAATCAGTTGTTACAAACAAGGCAAATAATTAACCACTTGTTACAAACTAAGCTAATTATGCATCATTTTTTTGATTTGGTTGTTGTTGGGGTAGTGGCACAGTGGATCAGCGGGTTGATTTGGAGCTCTGAATGGTCCTGGGTGTATCCTGTATCTCACCCTATGAATGCTGGGATGGAGGATGTTGAAGCTGTTCAGTATTTTTGTATTCCGTTCTTATTCTGTGTTTTAATTATCAGGCTTTCATCAATACTTTTCAGATTAGATCAGATTAACTCTGATACATGAACGGTTGCTTGGTTGTGCCTTTTTTTTTTTTTTTTAGCTCTGTGCTTTGGTTTGCTACTCTAGAAAATCTCCTCTGGCACCTGATAACCCTTGGAGGATTCAGTTTGTAAACTCCTCTCTGTGTCCATTATCTTAAACGGCCCCACCCTTGCCTCTGTCCCTTCTGTCTCACAGAGACCTGGACCGTCTCCAGAGTGTCTTCTGTTCTGCGTGGAGGCGGCGGTCAGGCCTGGCCAATGTTACCGTCCTCTGCCAACGAGCGTGCCAGTATGTTAGCGATCCTCGTTCCAAGCCCGCAGTGTTTTGCCGCAGACTGTTTACAAAACCAAGTAAGGTCAGCTTTTAAGAGGCCGGAGGACAGACATGCTTGGGAATATTTTTCAGATGTTTTCTACGATCATCTGGGCGACATGAGAGCGCTCGATGTGGGAGTGACTCAGAGGCCACTTTATCAAGTTGATCCCTACAACAAAACATCTCCGCTCATTCCTGGTTTAGCGTCCTTTCATTGAGACCCAGTGTGACCGTTAATCTCTCCGTTTATGAAGACACAGCACACTTTATCCCCTCATCACGTCACTCCTCTTTCATTTCCGCCAAACCTCAAACTTATTCGACCTTTAAAGCCATCTCCTCTTGAAACACAACAACAAAAATCATGTTTGTTCCATGGCGATCAATTAATATTTCCCAAGCCACTGCATGGTACAAATCCACATCCCTGCAACGACGATGTTGTCTTTAGGTTTATGCTCTTGGCGGTTTGGTATCTACGTGAACTGCCATGCAGATCTCTGGAAGTCGTCTTCACACAAGCGATGCCTGGAAGAAGCTGCATGGGTCCAACTGTGTTTGGTAATGCTTATAAACAACATAGTTTGAGGCTGGAAGAACAAAACAAGTCAATATCTTCCGATCGGACTGTCGAGTCTTAGACACACTGTTTCCTTTATCCTAGATACACACAGACATACACACCCCGGTGGAGTAAGAGAAACTTTTACTTGAGATTATCTTCCATTTAGTTTTTACATTTACCTTGTGACGTCACACTCATCATGTGGTGTCCACGGTGAGGAGGGTGAGTGGTCTCACCAGGGTCATTCAAAGTGCTTCGGCTCTCCCACAGAAACGAGGAACTGCAGCTTCGTCGTTACGCAATTAAGGTCTTTTTATCATATGACATTTATGGGGCAAAGATACGCTGACATGGGAGTTTTTTTTTTTGTGCCTCCTGGTCCTCATCTGCTGGGAGAATCTGTGTGTATGTGTGAATATGACTCCGCTTGGAATTAATAGTCACGTCTTTCAGTGATTTTTGATCATGACAGAAAATGATGTTATTAAGTGTGACTTCATTTTTGCTCCTAATTGTTCATATTTACGTTCTACGTAATTATCGGCCTGTTATCGAGGTGGATTCCTAATCTTAATTGTTTTAAGCATTTTAAGCATTCTATTGCATTCTATGTTCGTTCTCCCTCTGCATTGAAATAACAAACACACACTTGTATTCATGTCTCAGTCTAAGTGAAGATCAAATGTTATGTATGCCCTCAGCGCTGATGAGATTATTATTATTATTATTATTTTTTATAATGGTAATCTTCTCATTCTCATTCTTATTGTTATCATTGTTCTCATCATTATCGTTGTTATCATCGTTATTGTTGCATCATTGTTATTATCATTATCATTGTTTTCATCAATATTGTTGTATCACTTATCATCGCTATCGTTGTATCATTATCATCATTATTGTTGTATCATCGTTATTATCATTATCGTTGTTTTCATTGTTATTGTTGTATTACTGTCATCATCGTTATCGTTGTATCATTATCATCACCATTATCATATCATCGTTATTATCATTATTGTTGTCATCGTCATTATTGTTATATCACTGTTATTATCGTTATTGTTGTATCATCGTTATTGTTGTATTATTGTTATTATCGTTACCATTGTATCATCGTTATTGTTATTGTTTTTAGTTTGGAAATATTGAAGTCTTCAACTGATCAAATTTCGACGGAAAAACTATCTATTCCATTATCACATATAAATCAAATGTCTCCAGATGAAGGTGATGCCAAAAAAACTGGAACGCTTTATTTATATTTATAATTTTAGAGTGGACGTGAATCTGAAACAGTGCTGCTATGAATCTATTAGATAAAGACATACGATGACCTCAGCGTCCGGCTTATCTATTCAAATCCTCTCTCTCTTCAGTGCTTCCTGAACTCGCTCTCTCTCTCTCTCTCTCTCTCCATTTGGTCTGGCATGTTAATGGAGTCATCAAATCAATGGCACTCTGTCAACAATCTGTAATAGTTCACCTCCCTAGCAATTCCAAGTAAGTTATCTCAAAGATCTGTGTTGATAGGATCAGTAACACCCATTAGCTTCTGTGCTAGAACGTCTGAATGTCTGCAGCTGAAATTCTCTCATCTAACTCAGGGCTGTTAAAGTAGCGTTTTCCTGCTAACGTTGACCTGATATCACTATAAATGGATTATATCTGTGGACTGTGCTAATGCGGTCTTAATCTGTAATCTGTTATATTTCATTGTACAAGTGATCAGAGGAAATGAGTTTGTCTTTTCACCTTTTACACATTTGTCAGACGACAGGAAGCTCAAAGTAGCAGCGCCCCACTCGGGCCACCGCCTGCAGCGTGATCTCCTGTTTGGCTCCTCTGGCCATGTGGTATTCAAATTTAACGGACTCTTTGGATCATAATCACCACCAGCAGCGGTTGCCAAGTTGAGCAATACTCCGTCTGATTATACTGACAAATCCAATCATTAAAATTTTCTTGAAAGATGACATATTTTGGATAATGGTGCAGAATGATTCCATCTGGGAAAGGCCTGTTTGATCCGTTAAGACTGAATGTGGTGACAGGTGGAGCAGTTTTTCCAGGAAGCCGAAGTTTTGGAGGATAAACTTGGTGATCATATGACCAAGGACAGTATATGAGACACCCATGACTAATATGGAAAAGGATGAGCTTGTGCGTTAGGAAACCACGAGCAGACCCCACTTAGCTGAGGTCGCATAGTTTAGTATGTATGCAAGTTAAATCTGGGCGAAGGTGACTTAGCTGCTGATGCTATTTTCAAAGATTTCTGTGCCAGCTGTTGTCCGATTCCACGTCCGTCCTTTTCTCATCCTGACCAATTATCATCTGCAGCTTCTCCAGTCGGGGGAAAGTACGCCGCAAAATACATTTCCAGCTCCAAAATCTTTGAAAGGAAATTCCAAATCTCTGCGTATTTTTTGTGTGTGGGTTTTGTTTCATTTTTTGCCTGATTTGCAGAGGGAGCAAGCGAAAGCATGCATGCACACACACGGGATTGGGATCACAAAGGATGTGCTTCGAAGCGCCTTTATTTGCCTCTTAATGTTGTGATACTTGGAAAAATGCTGAGGCTGCACTAATGCAGCTAGACTCAGGAAAGATTTCTCATTGATCCCCAAATTTCTGTTAGAATGAAGTCTAAAACAGGGACACACTTGGACTCTCTCTCTCTCCTATGTGTCAGCACATATATCATTTGAAGAGAGAGTTCACGAGAATATGAAATCTTGGAATATTGAACAAAATTCCAAAAATAGGGAGTGAACTGTAGCGTCACAGGTCATACAGGGGACAAATAAACTGTTAGCCAGTGTTATTTCACTCCTAAGTTTGATATCAAAGTTCAGGACCTTCTCCCAGCTGCACTCCACCCACGTACACGCAGGGCGTCGCTCAATTATCTGAGGATCACATGGGTATGCAGCTGCAGCGATCACAAGCACGGCTGTGATCTGCGTGTGTGTGAATATGATGTACGGCTCACATCGTGTTTATTGACATTGCTTCGGAAATATTATTCCTAATTAGGTCATGGTAGATACAACAAAGGAACGGAGCGACGGGGAGAGAGAGAGTCAGACATTACACTGCATCAATATTCCCATAAGGTCGAATTTCATCTCTGAAACAACGAAACGCGACGCTGACTGTGCCGTAACGCCCGTCGGCTTCCAGTAAACGCTGTGGGTCGGTCACTTCTTAACTAAGTTGCCTACACTTCGTTCCAGCTGAGCGCTGATAAGCTGATAAGCGTTCAGCGTGAGTGTGAGTGTGTGCAGGTGGGATGGAGCTCAGTCATTCCATGGTGCTGATTCACTGGGATCCAAGCAGTCAGCCAAGCTCCTGGCTCAGAAAGAAATCGGGATGGCCAACTGTGTTTGTGAAATAATTCCACGGAGTTAAGGTAGGGCTTGATTCAAATGTTTTCAGAACGCGACGGCGCGTGAACGCACACGGCTCGTCGGCCAGCTGTGGACACACACGTCTGCCGGTCACGCTGTTCACGTTCAGCGAGGCCGAGCCTGACTGACTGCTTGTTTTCATAATTCCACCGTTTGTTTTTTCTGTTCTGACGCCTCGCATCTCCCCGCGTGAGACGAACGGCGTTCCGCTCAACCCGCTGGCCTTTACCTCCGACGCAAACAATAATTCTGACGAGCGTGCGTGTTCCTGTCAGTTCACCTGGCCACGCTGCTCCCACACACAGGAAGCTGCCTGTGCAAGCAGCCCGTCTCAAACAGGAAGTGCTTTGTTATCCTCTGCTAATTTTTCATCGGCCCACCTGCAGACCCCGACGACCCCTAAATGACACACACGCACACACGCACACACGCACACACACATCTGCTGTTTGCAAATGGAGCCGTTCAGCATTGTGTTTACTTAGCAACGCCAACTGGGTTTGTAGACTTTTATGTTCGCTGTTTAACTTGTTAGATGCTGGAATATTACCAGAAGAGGAAAATCCCAGCATCAAATCCAAATATTATATAAGGAAACATCTCTAATGTCACTGACAGATAGACAATGTGGGCAAATACAAAGATAAAGGAAACATAACACGTCAGTATGTGCAGAAGCTGACCATGCTGTTATTTCCTGATCATAGAAATCACAAAGTCATCTTCTCATGACAAGGAGTTCATTTATCGTGAGAAAACCACATAGGCCTTTCTCAGAATGACGAGAATTGTGGAAGTAGTTGAACGTCATCTCTAACAGAACAACACAATGCAGATTCTGCCAGTTAGACCTTGAGTGAAGTAAAATCTGATGAATCGATCAATACTGGGTGCTCTGATTGGACAGATTTCAGATTTGATCAGTTGTTACAGATGATATAGACAAGACGATGTCGAGGAATTCTGGCTGATGAACATTATTAGTAAGAGGAAACGAGAGTTTGTTTTCTCGTGATGACGGATTCATTTCTGTCGTTATCATGAGGAAACAAACTTTGTTTTCCTGAGATAACGGAATAATTAACTTGAGATCTCCAGATAACGACATAAAAAAAAGTTTGCGAGCACGGCCGCTCTCGACTTCCTTTAGTATAAATATTATACTTAATATTAACTCTATGAATGTAAATGAATATATGAATATAGGGATTATAAACAGATCATCATTATGCTATGTTTTTTTATTTTATGTAAAAAGCGATGAGGGACAGGCGAGCCTTGTTGATCGATTTGTTCCAGTAAGTAAACGCATGTTTTTCCGTAAAAGAGACAATACTGCTAACAGCAACATCGGACTGACGTACTAATGTACTCTGAGTATTCTGGATCTTTCCGTACTAAGAGAAGCAGCAGGGCCCAGCACATCCAAAGCCTTTTATGGATTCCTTTTGCAGCTGCAGCGTCGGTTGGGCAACGTTTCTCTTCGGCCCAAATCAAATTACTGCTACTTTGCTCATGTTTCTCGCAAAGCTCCACAAAAATCGTAACAAATGGATGCAAAGCGCCATTTATCTCCTCCCTTCCATCATTCTCACCCCTGCAATCTCCATCTTTTTCCTCCTCCCTCTCCCTTTTCTGTGATAGTGGCCACAAATTTGGCGGCGTGTGCACATTGATCATCACCACTCGGCTGCACTATCTCATCGTATCTCATGTAGCTCATCCTCAAAGGGATGATAAACTCACACGATTCGAAGCAAACGTGTTCTTTTAGCCAGCGCACCGCCGGTTGGGCTAATAAACAGTGAGGATGGTTTATTTCCGCTTAAATTGGGTCTGTATTTTCTTCATTTGCTTCTGGGACTCTTTATATAAACCAGAGCAGGGATTAAAACAACAGAAAATGACAAACAACAGACATAAAAAAAAAAAACTAAAAAAAAACAAGAATTCCTTAACTGTAATGTGATTTTCTAAGCAGATCACTGCAGACGTCCCGTATAAAATCACTTTCTCCATATTTACTTTATTCGTCCGTTTCCTTTCGTTTGATGGGCTGTCAAAGATGGATGGCTGTCTAGAGGATAATAATTTGGACAGATGGAGAGAAATGAGACCAGTGTGGCAGGATACAAGGTTAAAGTGTGAAGAACATCACCTCTTAAGCATAAAAACATCCGGGGCAAATCTCATCGTACAGATTCATCCTGTGCACGCCCGTCTACACACAGCGACACACGTACACACACGTTTTGGTCCTAGAGGTAACAAACTCTTTGGGATTTGTATGTTGACGTGCAACATAAATTGGAGATGGGGAACATAAATGATGCTGACATGGTGATGAAGATGATTTCATGCTGGTCGGATTTCAGATGTTGTAACTTTTGCCATCTGTCCGCGATCCACGCTGTTAAATAAATAGTTTGTTTTGGCTCGGACGGGCGCTTCCCATGGTTTCAGGCTGACAACTTGATGCTAAAAAGCAAAGGATGATCATGACAGAGACTGCACAGTGATGGGTATTTAAGCAACAATTTATAGTCGCAAAAAAACAAAAGTAAGTCATTGGGTTTGGGGGGAAGTTTTAGAAAGTTTTTGTGCATTTGTTTTGCATATTAAAACACAGAGATGCAGCAAAGAGAACCACTTGGATGCCAGAGTGATAATGTGTGTAGTCAGTTTAGTGACAATGTGTTTATACTTATACTGTATTTATTTCATTATACTACTACTATACTACTACTATACTTACTGATGTTTCATTCCGAAGACGAGCAGACCGCCTTCGCCGCTGATGACCTCAACCTATTCGAACACTAAGCGAACACTATTCATAACAAGAACAATAATCACCCTCGGCTCCGACAGTTTTATCGTTTATCATCGAGGACAATCAAACACTGACGATTTATCTGTGATCACGTGACCACGTTCATAATAATCCTTGCTGTTTCACAAACACCTCCAACCCCCTGCACTGCGCCGCTCTGACCGCTGCCATCCGCTCATCATTTTTCCAATAAATCAGTGATTCACCCTCCTCTTATCCACGTGTCATCCATGCTTGTACGCTAAGGATCGTTCTGTTCAGCTTTCTTTTTCCTGTTAGCACGACTGCCAAAATATCCAAAACTGGCTCAGTCAAGCAGTCCAACGTCATCTGAACGGTGAATTATCTTTCCATAGAATTAAATGGATTCATAGATTCCTACCTGACTTCTTTCTAGTAGCATCAGCAGACCAAAATATTCCATCTATCTGTTTGTGCATCAGTGTCAGATGACCACAAGTCAGAAGGCAGTAAACACACACCAAGACGCCTTTTTAATTTTGGTTCATATTTTTAAATTTAATACCAATAACAATAACAATAACAATAACAATAATAACAATAAATAGTGCCGTGCTAATCTGCGTCGTGATGGTAATGAATTGTTTCTTAGTAATTCAACTCTGTTATTGTAATTTGTGGATAAATATGACTCCAATGGTATTCAT
>OMNV01012654.1:0-36416 GCA_900303265.1 Brotula barbata
GCGCTTGTGTGTGAGTGCATCATTTGGCAAAGATGAACATATATGCAAGTTCTAGCCTGTCAGGTCCTGTTCGGGTACATTCCTGTCATATTGTTTTCTGGCTGCATCAGAGCGACTAATGTCTGAGTTGACATTCAACTCCAAATGCCACTTTAACTGCTCCCAAAATGCTCCAAAAATCAAAAGTTCTAAAAAATAGCTCAATGGCTGTGTATAAAGTAGGGCTGAACTCATTCTAATTGTTATTGGGTTAAGCGTTTGTGCAAATGTACATCACAGAGATCTGTGGTAAAATCACTTTAATTGATGAAGTGGTTGAGGTTAACAAAAGCTGGACAGTGGAGCTGGAACAATGCTATTTTCTCTTCGTGCCCTGTTGTCAAAATCAGCATAGAATAATTGAATAAAGGTTTTTATTATGACTTCATGACTATCACACAATGTAATTTATTTGCGTGAAATCAGCTTTACGTGCATGTAAACATACTCTGTGACAGCGGAAGGGCATGTTTGTTATGTGTTTACTATTTGCTTTAACAAATTAACAAATCTCACCGGCCTCTTGTGACTACTGTGGACAGCAGCACGTGAGAAAGTTAATTCAGCTCTGTGATGAGTGGACGAATGAGAGGTGTGGTTGTGGCTCTGAACTGGTTTGACAGCTGGTCGTAGGCATCTTTGGGACAGCTGCAGAATGATCGTGGTTGTGAGGACGAGAATGTATGTCTGTGGGAACCTGTTTCAAAGCACGCAATCAAAATTTCATCACAGGTGTGTTCTGTTAAATCTGAACATTGTTAAAACAGTTACTAAATGAATGAAGGATCACACCCACATGTTTTTTTTCCTCGTATGATGGCCAATTAAAGGAAGTGTAAACTCCATATAAGATCTTCCGCTCTTATCTTTGTTTCTTATTTAGGCTTTATTGGTATTTATAGTTAGCCTTTGGTCCTTATTATTTCCTGTCACTAAATGGAGGTCCTTGTCTTCCTGTTGGTCTAGACCACACTCAGTCATTCAGCTGCAAGTTTCATTTGGAGACATGCAATGTTCAGGTGATTTTTAATATTCAGCCTGTGATCAAGCTGTTTATCACACGCATATCTTTAACAGCCCTTTATTCTTTGACCTCTAATATGATGTTATCATTCACGCAGGACACAGCTGACTGCTCTTTAAACTGATTCATGATATTGCACTGATATCAGTCAGTGCCAACATTTCATTTGCATTCAATCACTGTGTTTATGCATTGAATATTTGCTTTATTTGTCTGCGCTGTGATTAAGGCACAAATCTGAGTAAGATGTGTACAACCATTTATTACATTAATCGCAGTATACTATAATAAGCATTTTAACATGCACGTAAAGACAGTGCTTCAGTGTTCTTCAATAGGTTTGAAGGAATTCCATGAAATTTTAGTCTTGCATTGTGATATGAATAAATAGATTATTATTTCATTTCAATGATTATATGATATGTCTTTAAATTTACAAATTATAATAAATGATTCTCTTCTACCAAGTTGATTTACTGCATCCAGTGGGTGTCTATGACAGCGTGCAGAGTTTTTAAATCCTATTGACTCACTCAATGTCCCATTTTTGGAATTTGCTATAATTGGTAGAAATGTATTGTAAGTATAATATTAATAATCGGATTACTGTCCTGTTATTGTGATGAAATTTGTGGCTATGAAATTTGTACCTCCAAGTATTACACTAATGTCACAATTGTCTTAAGTATTATGTGAATGCATTTCCTCACCTGGTGTACTCTGTTGTTGAGCAGTTAGGCAGTTAAGTGTCTTCACTGCAGGGAAGTCTGACAGGGATCTCTTATCAACTTGAGTTATGTAAATTTCTTACGCCATCTGATTTTTCCCTCAAGAGCAGTGGAGATGAAAATCGCAGTAAAGCTTGCACATAAACAAGAATTGAGATATGTTAATGGTGGCATTTAGCAAATAAAGAATAAAGTGTTTGCAATAATACAAAATTCTATCATCCATAATTCTGAACGGATTAAAGGCTGCTGTTGAGAGTCCAGCCTCCTCAAAGCTTTGTATCAGACCTGTGTGTGTTTATCTGGCATTCAACGCAGTCAACACACTCCCATTCTTGCATTTACTCATGCTACAGCTGTAGTGGGGTGAAGAAACAATGGGATTAAAGGTAGCACAGACTTAAAAGCCTGGCTACAGCATGAAGCTGGAGGTGGCTATGCAGAATGCATTTTCTCAGGAGGTCGACGACTTCCTCCGGGATGCGGGAGAAATAGAAGCTGGAAGTTGACTTAAATGTTTGTGTTGTGCCTTTCTTCCTGTTTCAGGGCAACAGAGGACGAGCAGCAGGCTCAGTCAAAGAAAGGCCAGAAGAAACAGCAGAAGGAAGCAGAGAAAGCTGCAAAGAAGGCTGAAAAACAGGCCAAGCTGGTCAGTGGGTTTGTTTCTGGTTTGTTTTACATCCGCTGCCCCCTCTCACAGCTGGTAGCGGTGTTACGTGCTTATCGGTCGGGCGCTGTGTGTCCTGGAGGGTGGCGTGGGGTGCTCAAGTGTATCCATTGTCTGGTTATTCCTGTCCTTACAGTTTTGTTTATCTTCACCACAAACAAAGCTATTTTCCTTTACACTTTTTATACTGAATGCCTTGATTACTAGCAACTCTGTCTCAACACGCAATTCCATTTTACATAGTACACATCCTCCACAATTTTTTCAGCTTCTCACAAACTGATAGTTTTGTGTTTCTTCAACTTAGGCATACAACAAAATGTGTAGGAGATGTGGAATCTGAACTACAAACAGCTCTCACTTTACATACACATTGTTAGGAAATGTGTCATCTAGTTCATCACTGACTTATCTTTAGGGTCCAACACTTTGGATGCACTGTCTTTCATGATTCAGATGACAGTTGTTAGCAATAAAATATCAACACTTCCAACTGGAGTCTCCCTTCAGATGTGTTTTGTAGCCTACAGAGAGCTGCACTGAGAGGATATGTCTCGTAAATGCTCATTCAGTTTGTAAATGTTCCCATCACATCAATAATGTGTTGATGTAGAGCTCACAAACTATTATTTTTGCCATATTCGGAGCGGAACGTGGAAAAAATAGACTCCCTGTTGTTTTTGAAATTGACACAGCACTTTGTCATGGCACAGCATGCATTCGGAATGCTGGAGCCTGTTGACATGGGTGCACATCAGAAATAGCATTTTGCTACACTGCCAGCAGTGGTGGATAAAGTACCATAAAGTTATACTTGAGTAAAAGTACAGACATCTCATTTAAGACTTAAATGAATTGAAGACTTTTACCCATCACATCACACACAATAAAAATCAAACCTTTTTTCACTCACTCTTATGTCCATCTCCCAGTTGGCATATTGAAAACATCTCCTAGTTCAGAATTCATTTTGAAACGAGTAACAAAGATGTTTAAACAAAAGTAATGAAATAAAAGAACAAAATTTCCTTCACATATTTGTGAGAAATAGTAATAATTAGAAAAATCATAATACGCCACTAAAGTGTAAAGTCTTCTAAAACATACTTGAAGTGTTTTTACTTTCTTAGTGAAGGCTGCCAATGTGAAGCAGGCATTAAAGTAAATGGGCATAAAACTTGAATTTCTCTAAGAGTGGCTGTAGTTTAGTGATTAAAGAGAATATACATGGACTTTATACAGTCATCCTTGGGTCCTGCCACCATAAGGACCACCCAGAGCCTAAATCCCAGCATGTTGATTTTTGCTAGGTGTTTTTTTGCCTTGAAAGTTTTTCTACTGTTACACATTAAGTGTCTTTATAACCTGATCATGTCACCATGTAGCAGAGGAATGTAAGCAAGAAAGTGACCTATAAGCTGAGCAGAATGACCGAGTGAGTTTCAGAGGTGTTTGTTTGTGTCGTGGTCATGATATCTTTTGTCAGTTTACTTGGAGTTGCTTGTCCGTTGGGTAGTTTCTTTTATAGCAATTGCAGTTGATCATAAGCTGCAATATCATCCATCATTTGATGCTTCATCATCTCATGGATGGCTGATTCCAATTCTGTCTATCACCACCAGCCATTTTCACACACCAATATCAATTTGCATAGAAAATGAGAAAGAGTTGTAACTTTGCCAAGACTCTATCTCATAGCATGGAGTCATTTGCTTGCCTCAGCACAGAGATAAAGGATATCTACCACTTACACCGTTTCTATTACAAAGCAATATCTCTTGCTGCCATTACTCATTGTTTGTGATGTGTTTGAGCCATGTGGGGAAGAATGGTTCATTCCAGGATTCAAAGGCTTGGATCCAGGAAGAGTTATGATTTATTAATTGGATTCCAGTCTCTGATAGAACAGGATGAAAACACAATTGCATGGCTCTTCTGTAGGGAAACGGTGTGGGATTCGCTATTTAAAATCAAATGCATTTAAACTTCCTTTTATGTCTGAATTTATTAGATTGTCCTCTTTTTGTTGTTGCTTCCTGGCTGTTGGTGATGTCGTTTAAAACCCCCTTGCCTCTTTTTGTTTTAGGCTGCTGAACAACAAAGCACAGAGGAAGATGTAAGTATCCCAAAGGATCACACTCCTCAGCCTCTCAGGTCAATACCCTGTCTGACCTTCATTGTACTTCTGCTTTCACACCTTTCTAATGGTTTGTATGCAAATGAATGCAATGCTGGCCTCCATTCTGCTGTAATCTGTTTGTCAATTTCCACCTAAGCTCCTGATAAACAGATAAAATTAACTGCGGTTATCTCATGTGTAGAAGCTCATGAAACAATGGTGAAGGTGACTTTTAGAGCCAGATATTTTCCAGATTATGTTTGATTAACAAAAGCAGGGTGATGCTCCCTTTAGCAGTAATTTTACCTTAGAAAACATAACTTTGGTGTCTGTCTGTAGAGAGATTGTGTTAAATGAGGTGAGTGAAAGCAATTTTTATCATTTCAGGATTTTGCTAAGGACAGATACGGGGTGTCAGCTATGGTCCAATCCCAACAAAAACTGGGTCAGTATGGCAAGATCTTCACACATCCACCTTTCTGAACATCCTTACCAATCACACACACCAGTTTAGAAAACCTGGAAAATATGAACGAAAACAAAACCACTCAATATTTTAATATTTGTATATCTACGTCTTGTCCTTTGTATTTTATATGGTGTGGATAAATGTAAAGAACACAAAAAAGACACTTTTAATCAGAGTCAAATTCCTTGTATAGTATATGTGAGTATGCTAGGCCAATAAGCCTGAATCCGATTCTCATTACATTCAAATGGGCTTTGTTGGCTGGATCGAAAAGCAAGGTGTAAAAAAGACTTTAGTGTAATAATAGGGCCATAACTTGAATGACCTGTTGACATGCAGCCTAATCGCACAGCTGTGCAGGTTTACCACGGTCTCATGTTCAATGAGCCATTTTACTGTCAGGGCTATGGTCACAGTATGCCTCATATGACCCCGCCCACTCTGTTGGAGAATGCCCACACTTTAATGTGGTGCTAAAGGCCTGCTGTCATAGAAAATGGAGAGCATGCCTATGTGTAGTGTCAATGTTATTAATAACATAAATTGGGAAAATGGCATCTATACTTGATTACAATGGAGTACATATCAACATTGTATTGATACAGAAACAGAAAAAAAGGGTGTTTGGACATGGAAATTAACCAGCCACCACACCGGCCAATCACTACATAAAGTGGGAATAACTGGTTAGAAATTCAGTTGAACGTATGCATGACAGGTATTTCAGATAATGCTTGCTGAATCCTTAACTGTCCATTGACGTCCAGCCCATAGTTTTGGAAGAGACCATCATGAAAGTTAAAATCTAACATAGTCAGCATCATCATGTGGTACAGGAGCACGGCAATTTGTTTTGATTCAAGACAATACTGTGGTCAGTTTACAGTGGTGTGACTGTTAAAGGTTTGACATTATAACACTTAAAGTGGTTTTACACATGACATGTTTTACACATGACAGTTGCAACGCTGCAGCTTGTGTTATTTCCTGGACGAATGTGGCAGCAGCATCAGGCAGGCCTGTCGAGGCAGTCCATCTGTCTGGATGCTCTTTCAGCTCCAGTGGCAGCAAACAAAGTGGGGCCTCACTTACCTGCATGCCAAGCCCAACCTTGGGGATGGGGGTGGGGACTTTCATGTGGGTTGAGGTAGAGTTCTCAGCCAAATAGGCGGCTTTGCTTTCTTCAGTGCAGCCTCCGTGTCTGCTGCCTCTGCTGCCGGCTGATAATAAGGTTAAAATATGCCTCTGAGTGACACAGGTGAAACTGGAGTCAATTTGTCATAAAGCCAAAAGAAAATGGGAAAGGTAGACAGCTTTTCAGCAGGCCTCATAGAGTATCTTATTTATTAGACTCGTCTGCTCCTCTTGTAATTTGACCACTTTTTGTCTGTGTACGTGTACACACACACTGCCTTCAGGAGCGTGCAAAGACAACGAGAAGTGTGAGATTGCTTTGCACAGAGACGGGGAGAGTAAAGGCCCTTTGAAGTAATACTGTAATCTGTGTGTGGGTGTATGTGTACAGAGCGGGCACTGATGCATGTCCATGAGCTGACTCCAAAGAAAGCTGACCAACTGATCTGGCTGCGCGCTAGGGTCCACACCAGCAGAGCGAAAGGTGAGCTCACCCTCCATCTTCACTTTTGTCAGATTAGCCTTCCTTTTGTGGCAACAACGCAAACAGCCCAGATTACATGACACCATTCTAATTGGGTGTACTGTATTCATCTGCCCTTGGGCCTGACATTCCATTTTTCACATCACTGTCTTCTCGAAGACCATACATCAATTTCTACAAATGCTGTGACCAGGGTGACTGAGACAGTGTGTACCACATTATACCACAGTGTGATCTGAGAACTGGAGACGTTCAGAGATTCCCCCCCCCCTCACCCCCATTTTCCAGAATATACATGTAGTTCTCTCTGGGTTTGACACTTAAAGCAGATTTCTTACCTTTATGTGTTGTATAAAAACCCAGGGGTGTACTGATATCATATCCATATTGTCACTGCCAACGTGGAAATCAGATAACCTCTCTTTGTCTGATTCCAGCAACTCTCAGGTCTAAGTCTTCCCAATTTGAATATAATGAACTTAGTCAACTTTGCCAGTTTATTACTGCTCAGTTAGATACTCTTACCATGTCTACAATAGGCTGATCAAGTAGCCATTTCCTCTCCAGACAACTTCCCTCCACTCATCACTTCATTTCTTCAGGTCACTATAGGATGTGTGTGTGAGCAGAATAACATCCTGATTTGGTTTTGGATGAGGTGTGTCCGTTGGTGGGATTGTAGCGTAGCTCTCATCCCCACCACCACCTCTCCTTTCTCACGGGCAGCAGACTTCAAAGCATCTGGGAGGTCTCAGGCTTTACTGCCCCAGGTTTAGGTTGGCTAACTTGTTTACACTATCCAAAGGTGTTTGTAGGAAGGCAATAATCACCCGGGCTTCATACTGCCTTCTGTCTTCAAAGAGAAGCTTCAATTCACTTGTGTTTTGAGACCTTACCTGTGGATGACGGGGACAATCTGATTGTTATGGCCTCTTCATCATCCATGTCACACTTTTTAACTGAAGAGACTTCGTCCCACATGGGAAGCCTGAGCTTGTATTTTGACTAGCCCATTAACTCAGTTAGGTGCACATGAAAAGGGTCTGTTAACAGCATGGAGCTGTCTGTTATTGTTTCTTTTTTAGGGAAGCAGTGCTTCTTGGTCCTGCGTCAACAACAGTTCAACGTGCAGGCACTCGTCGCAGTGGGAGACCGTGCCAGCAAGCAGATGGTCAAGTTTGCTGCAAAGTGAGTACTGAGACTGCACTTCCTGTCAGAGAAGGCAAAAACAATGGTGGGAAAATCCTGGGCCCTGATTGTCCACCGATCCATTTTCACACATTCTGTGAGGGTGGGGGGGCCAGTGAATCGATCATTTTTCACTTGACAACAAAAGCTGGCTGTTAACGGGGTGTGCTACAGCAGTGTTTTAATGGAGCGCTTCCTGTCGAGATGGCAGATAAAACGGCTTGGATCAGAGGTGGAAGAAATACTTAAGAAGCAGGCATCATTAATCATGATAGGAGCCAAATTGTAGTCCATTACTGTAAATGAACATGAATGTCACAGTTGTGCGTTTTATTAGGAGGAAGAAAGGACACATAATAATAATGGCACTTTAGGATTATGGTGGTCATATTGACGATGGGCTCATTCATTCACCATTTGTAAACTTGATGTGTATATAGTGTGAAAGTCCTGTTTGGGACCTGGACATGATCGTGCTTTAGGCCTATGTGGTTTAAGCAGTGACCATAATAGATAATTTTATTCTATTTCACACCCTTTCCTCGTAGGACTTAGCGCAGCTACAACTGACATGATACAATGGGAGATAGTGCTAGCCTGCCATAATCATCCCAAGATATTGCATGACATGCCGTTGGGTGTGACAGAAAGTAAGAAAGCACAGTACTTGATTGATTTCTCTGCAATTATCCCATCCTAACTATCAGGATCAGAGAGGGCAGCACCCACATGCACATGCAAACACACACACATACTAGCGCCTGTGGACCAACTCAAGATCTTCCGCCTATGCCTATGGGTGGCTAAGTATTTCAGTGACAAATATCTGTGAATGAGCATTTTACTCGCACACACCATATAAATACATTGTTTTTCAGATTTTCAAATTAACCTGCAACATGTTTTTCTAATGTAGTCCAAGCTCAGTGGTGCTCAGTTTGAACTGTAACCTGACACTGCTGTTAAAAATGTCAGAATCCCCTGACTACACCACAATGCGTCTCAGTCAGCTGACCAGTTAAAAGGAATCATTTAGTTCCATCTTGTTTGTTCCTGCAGTGTTTTTCGGACATCTCTTAAATTTCCAGTTTTACAACTTATTATGAGTAATTCCTCATTATTCAGATTCAGCAATGTTACATTTGAACGGTTGGTGTTTTGCAATACATTGTCACTTAACGGCAAGTGAAAGTGATGACACAGTTGAAAAGACAACACTATCTTAGATGAAAACCTCAAAATAACTGCCTTATTACAACATAATGACCAGTGAGTTAGTGCCTCAAAACATCTGTACATGTAAATCTTGTAGAACTACAATTTCCTGTTCCCATTGGCTCTATGTCCCAAATCACTGTCTAGTTTTGTTCCACACTCTTGGTATAATTGACAGGCTAAGTAAAACCCTGGATTAACAAGTAAATCCACTCCTAATGCGGAGGGCAGTGATGCTGCTATTGCGGAAGTCTTGTATCACATTGATATATGTCGAAGTCATCTTCCTCTCACTCTCTGTTTTTAATTACCACATACTCAGGCTTCATAACGGTCTGCTTGAAGTAGCTCATGGGTTTTTCCACTTCTAGTGAATCCCATCTGAGCCTTGTCGAGTCGTACTAAAAACCAAGCCGTATTCATTCTCTCCTGCAGCACAGGGTGGCTGAGCATGGCTTCAAGTCAGTGATTTTCGGGGAAGCAATCAGACTGGCGCAGATAAAGCTGTATCAATCAGTCAATATGATATATACTGTATATATATCATATATATCATATCATTTTTACATTTTTCTCATTTCATCACTTTGGCATACTACAATTACCACGTTGTATTCATGAACAGTTTTTACCAGCATTGACAAAAAGTAACCAGAATGATCAGTCACAGTTAGCGTGGTCTCCTTATTGTATTGTTTGAGCTACCGTTGATTGAGTGACATTTTGGGGGGGGGGGTGTTTGAAGGAGTATGTATAGGAGTATAAATGTTGACTTGCTCTGTGTTCTTTTTCTGTATGAGTGGAATCTCTCTGTGTGTTATTGTTAATGTTGATGCTTGAGTTAATCTGTGTTTCTTAAATGTGCACTGAATTTATTGCTACCACTCTGTGGGAGCAGCATCAGAGGTTATTAATGTGGGTATTTATTTATCTAACTGATCTCCTGCTGGAGGAGAAGGACTATAGCAGCAGCTGCTGTGGGGCTGAAGGGGCAGCAGCACCCCAGCAGTCAGTCTCTCATTACTGCTTTTTAATGAGAAGGAGTGAAGGATTACAGCAGGTTTCCCATCTGGCCCCACACTGCATGACAGATCCTCATATTTCAGATAATGCTCTGGGCTCCAGCGAGGAACCAAAGTACTAAATGATTGCTTGTTTTTTATAATCATGCCGAAAACATTAAAAACATGGTTCACTTTCCCCTAAACCTATCTCAACATATGTCAAGAATTTCTGTCCCCATCAATCTGATTATTATTTTAACATGTTTTAACATTATTTAACATTGAAACAACCACTGTTTAAAAAGTTTGAAAAACATTTCAGTCATGGTTTCCCCAGCGTGCTGATTTTAGCTTTTGCTGTACAGAAGTGAAGTTGTAAACTGATGAACACAGAACTGTTTGAACTTAGATGTAGAAATATTGAATGAAATTCCTAACAGTTAGGGATGTCTTCTTGATGAAGAAGCAGCTCTGTTGTCTCAAAGCGTAAAACTCTCTCTGTAACTCTCTACTCCCCTTATCTTTTCATGAGGAGAATCTGGCTAGTGATTATTGTAATCAATCATTCATCAACCTGGAAGATAGCCAGTGCTATTTTAATAGCCCCTTCCCATTGCAAGGCAGCCTGGCCTTTTGTGTTATGTAATTGGATTCTTTGAAAAATAATAAAGGTTATAAATGTAACCGTCAGACTTCACATAATTGATTTTGAAGTGAGTAAAATTGTTTTCCTTTGTTATCTAATAAGATACATCATTCCACAACACGTCAGAATTTTGTCTAGATAAATGTGTGGGAACAATGAAGCGTGAATATTTTCTGCCCTGTTTCAACCTGTGGTGCTGCGCCAAATGTAAGCAGACGTTTATTTGCGTGAAGCCGAGCAAAGTTGACAAAGATTTTCTTATGAATGCCACAATCTCTTGCTACAATGACCAGGCCCGTCCACAAAGTTAGCAAATGTCATTGCAGCAGTTGCATTAGGAATGTGGTAATTAAGTTGTGTTTTGGTGTCTCTCTCTGCTTGTGGTTAGTTACCTTTTGCACCATCAACCACGAAAGCCCTCCGCCCACCCTTACCTAACATTACCACTGAGCATAACAAAGAATTGGTTGCATGTCTGCCAACAAAAAGTGGAGGTCTGTGCAGGTAACCTCATACACAGATTAGATTGTTTTCTAACTATTGTTTATTATGTACCCTCTACCCCCCTTACCCTCCCCCCAATTTACCAGTATTACCAAGGAAAGCATCGTGGATGTGGAGGCAGTGGTGAGGAAGGTGGAGCAGAAGATCGAAAGCTGTTCCCAGCAGGATGTGGAGCTGCACATTGAAAGGGTAGGATTGCTGGGATACTCCCAGCTCGTGTGTGTTTGTGTCTTGAATACTGTGTGCAGACTTGATCATTTTTTGCATCCAAATATATAAAAAGACACATTTTGTGGGATTGACACATGGACATAATTATGTTTACTTAAGCAAATTAACACACCCCAAAAAAAAACAGCAGGTTCACAATTATTGTTCACTCAAGATGACTACCATGCGTATTTTGCGCTTGTTTGATGCCTTGGTGATGTGAATTTTGTAGAGTTGACACAACACCGTCACCCGCAGAGATCACAGGGGCAGTAATGTCAACTCAAGTCTCAGCAGAGCAGGAGCTGTGACAAAACACCTAAAGATTTTGAAGAGAAGCTGATCAAGTGTAGAGCAAACCAGAAACTTTCTAGATTTATATGATGTCTCAGCACTGCTTCACAATGACAAATATGCCTGTCAGAGGAGTTGGCATGATACCATGCTTGTTGCCGTCTTTCCTCTTCCTCACCACTTTATACTGTATATGCACTCAGTTATTTTTCTGTACAGTGATTAAGCCAAAAATGGGAATGAGGCATAGACAAGGACGTATTGAATTCATAGGATTCAGGAGTTTGTTGAATATACATGGGATCAAGTGAGCCTATTGTGGAAATTCATGTTGAGGTGTTCTACAATTGCACAATCTATGCCTGTTCTTCCTGATGAATGCTTGGTTCAGATATAGTTGTGGAAGTTACAAAACAGACCGTCCATTTATCCAAGTATTAATTGTTCTGGCGTAATGACCACACAAGTCAATGCTGGAATGTTTGGTGGCCCTGTAGGACAGATCCCATCTCCAACCGCCTCTAACAGGAAAGCAAACACAGGAGATACATTTCCTATCCAGTCACTCACACACCTACTTCCTTCTTTGCTTTATTGGGTAGGCCTACACTGATTTATGCCATTTTCCGTCATAGAAAAAGGATTTATTGCCTTGATTGTAGTACAATTGAAGTTTCAAACACGTTGACTGATGAGCAAAAACAGAAATAGCTTAAGGTGACCCAGGTGGAAATAGCTTAAGGTGGTATAAAACTCAAGAATGAATTTTACTTTGTAAGTTAGACAAATGTCTCTTCGCTACGGAGTAAATTAGTCATATTTGAATGAAACTATGGGCTCTGAAATGAATCGGCACCTCTCTCACAAGGTCTGCACCAAAATTATAACCACTGTAAGCTTCGCGAAGGTAGGATTTATTGTTGGGCCATTAAGCTGGATCACATTAGGTTGTAAAGGTGTTTATGTGTTCGGGTTGCTATCAGCGTGCAAACTCATAACTTTAAATCCATAGTCATACACACGTTGATCAATTGCTCATAAAAACAAACATTTCTCAGGCTACAGTCAGTGTTTTCACTTTTTGTTTTGCCTTTTAACTGTTAAGCTGGTGTCCAGGTACTTTCCATTTACGGTAGATATCAGGGACTTTCTATCTCGTGAACATCTCCTCAGTAGAAAGGTTGGTTTGTTTTAATGTTTTTTTTTTTTGTTCTCAGATTTTCGTGGTCAGCCAAGCAGAACCTCGTCTTCCCCTGCAGTTAGAGGATGCTGTCAGGCCTGATGGAGAGGGGGAGGAGGTGAGAATGACATAGGGCTGTATGATTGTATGTACAATACTCACACAAGATTGTGTCATTTCAAGATTGTCGAAGATTCTCCATAGTTATTTACTTCACCTCACCTATTCATTGACTGACACTCAAAGTGGATCAGACTGTGCATTTTGCATATTGAAGATATTATTTATTTTATATTATATTATTAATTTAGAGACATTACACAGGTGTTAAACCTTCTTTAAAGATCAAATTAATACATTGATAAATACGTGGTGAAACAAAAATTGTTGTCTGATGTCTTCTACAGTAATGAAAGAATAAAATCAGCATGTCAAAGGCTCAGATGATATGGAATAGGATTAACCTCCACTCAGTGTTAGGTGGAAGGAACCAGCAGGAGACTTTGTGTGTGTCAGCTGGGGCAAATGTCAGTCTAGACCCTCTGCAGGCCAACAGACGGTTTTGGTCACAACATGGGACCATGTACACATATGGCATGCCTGACACATGGAGACGGTGTTATTAGTTTTGATGTAAAGGGAGTGAACAGACGTGTTAAGACTGCCACTGAATAAGCAGGATGATAATCCTTCCATGCTTAATAAAAGGGAATTCTGGAATCCTTTACTGGACTGACTGGCTGATATTTAATATTTAGTAACCAGTAAATTATAAGATCCGATCATGAGAGCCTGTCTTTGTCTTTGTAGTAAACTAATCCCTGCTGTTGTAGCAGTGACCCAGGTGTTTTCTGCTGGGATTCTGCAGTCAGACACTTCAGCAGCACCTGCCATCCCTGGAGATTCAGGCCTTAACAGGCCTCACTGTCTGCCCGTCTCACCCCCTGTCCCTCTGCACAGGGCGGCTCTCAGCAGGATGTGGCTATTATCTCAATCCCCAGCAGGTCCCCCAAGGAAACTTGACATCCATGCGCCTGGAAGCAATAGTTATCCCTTGATGAAACATTTACTCTTTCAATTCATTTTTGTTCTTTTCTTTCCTCTGTTTTGCATTGTTTGGTTGTCACTCATTGCAGGGTTTTTTGTTGAGGTATGCTCTGCAATTGTTTTACTTGGTTTATTACTATGTGTTGGGCCCATTACTAAAACGAGCGGCGGTCTGAAAATGGTGCGTGAAACAGACATTAGTGACTTTCTTTTGAAGCTGCCAGTAGTTATGATCTCGTTGGATTTCCTCCATGCGAGTAATGACTAATGTTCTACATTTTCTACATAATTTCTACACATTATACATAATGTTCTCATATTTCCTTTCCTTTTAAAGTGCAAAGGCGTGTACAATAACCTTGATATAGTCACTAGATACAGATACAGAATCCGACACAATGGGAAAATGTTTTTTTTCCTTATTTACCTGTTGTCCTTGTCATAATATTCATCTGTTTTACTACACATATTAAACAATTGAGACATTACATTATTGTATAATAAATTCCATTGCTTCTTAGAAATATGCATCAGAATGTATTGTCTATTTTTGCATTCATGTTTGTTATTCATTCACATTTATTATATCATTATTGTTTACTAAGAACATGTCGTAGTGAAACCATGACAGCTTTTGATCAATCACCTCTCCCAGCAGATATGACTGCCCTAACTGTCTGTCATCGTAAATTATCCTTGAACACAACATGTTGCCTAAGCACGTTCTCAAGCTGAATGTACAAATAAAGTACATGAGTGCATGTTCATGGTCTCTCTTCTGTAGACCTCCCCCTATAGTATACAAAAACACTTTAATCAGCTCACTCATCAAGTTCAGAGTTCTCAAAATCTTTGGATCTAAATTCCTTGGTGACATGATCTTTATTTTATGATTTTTTTGCCCTCAGGAAGGCAGAGCCACCGTCAACCAGGACACTAGACTGGACAACAGGGTGATTGATCTCAGGGTAAGTATTTGTCTTGATGTGCATTATGTATAAGGGATCTAAAGGGCTATATATCTTTTGTCTAGATTTACATGTAAGAGAAATTAGGAAGCTTAAAAACACCTACAGATGTTATGAGCCACGCACCGAGAAGAAGACATACTAAAGAGGTGTATGGCAGAAGAGTGGCAGCGGCTCGTTGTTTTGATGTATGCCTCCGACGTGCATTCTGTGGCAGACAGGAAACTGTGTTGCATGGAAGACTCACTCACATCGCTGTAGAAATAACACCTGTTTCTGTGACATTGTACACTTTGAAGTCCAGCCTGTCATCATGCTGCACTTCAGAGGCGCAGTCAGTCCATAAAGTGGTTCTCAGACAGACACTCGGGGAGCCGTTATACTACTTTGATAATAATTGTGTTGCTTTGTAAGTCCCCCCTGTAACTTGGCTTTAAACTTCTTGTGCACTGGACGATAGTGGAAAAGTTGGATTGTATTTAACTTGACAGGCCCCTGGACTCACAAGAAGGATAGTGTAGAATTAAATAAGTAATCCACTGTGGACCTTTTGTGTTTATCTTTATCTCGGTTTGTGTGGCTTTTTTGGATTACTCCAAAGTTTTTCAGTAACAAATGTTACTGACACATCAGAAAGAAATTTCAATCTGAGGGTGGATCCAGTTTGTTTAAAAACATTCATGAACATGGTATGATTGGGCATTTTGCCCATTTTTTTTTTCAAACTCTTCAAAAGTAATACATCAATCTCAGTGACAGATTTATCCCCTGAGCGACAATTGCTACAATTTTGTCCAGATGTTGATAAGCATTTGGATGTGGTGGACTAAAATCTGCAGATTCAGGAGGCACTTTAATGGAACTGCGGCACAGTTGGACAGAAACCAGCAACAAGCACTAATGTGTAGCTGACGCGATGCCGATTCAGCACTATGCAATCAGTTTGAACATATCTTTAATAGGTAAATAGAAATAACCAGGGAAAGAGTGTTTATTATTAGAAAAAGATTTTATTTAACATTATGTTTGAACTAAGTCCATATAAACTCTATTCTCAGTAGAAACTCTGCTACTCTGTAAGTGTGGAAAAGCATTTTTTCAGGTGTTCCCAAAAGGTCAGGGTCTGCATCACCCAATTTTTGAATCTTTGTGAAACTGACAAGACTGTTACACCTGCTCTCCACATCGATTGGCTAGGTGTGGACAGGTGTGAAAAGAGAACAAACAAGTGCGCTGTAAATTGTTTTCTCCTCACATCTTGACTTTTCCTTTGACTGTGGTCACTGCTGAGCCTCACTAATCTCCTGTGTGTGGGCAGAGAGCTGTCTGAGAAGAACCAGGAGGAGGAAGATAAAAATCAGAAGTTATTCCTCTGTAATAGCACTCGTGAATTTGGTAGATGTAGCACAATGTTATTATCATAAGCTTCCAAACCCTTCTCTTCACTTTGCACCATAAATCTAAATGGGCATTGTCGTGACAGTTGGAAATTGAAAAGCAGTTTTGGAGATTTTCATGTTTTCAAAATTGATCAAATATCACCAACGTTTTGGAAAAGTTGTACAAGTTAAATTTGAATCTGGAGGGAGAAAACAAAGATAGATTTATGTTGTGCAAATTCTCTCTCATCTCATCTTTGGAAACCAGACAGTGCCTATTTAATGTATGGTTATCAGCTGAGAATATATAACAATGCTAAAATAAGAAGAATCTTTTCGCCCCACCTTCAGCTCATCTTACTACCAACGTTACTTAAAGCATCAAGGCTGTTCATAGCATTATTAACTAATTAAGCGATATAACAAATATCCAATGACAAAGTACAGTAGTATCAACAGGTAGCCATGCCAAGTGATTGATTCACATTAGTTTATGAATTAGTGCACAAATGTGTGTTAGCTTTTCATGACTATGTTCACCAAACATACCATCTTAGTTACGTTTAGGATGTCATAGAAGTTGTGGAACTTTGATAGATTAGATTTGTTTGAACATTAATAACTGAATGATATTTAGTAACTGAATTGTTCATGAATTAATAATCATGTGCGGTTATCATGAACTATGCACACCTGGAAAATATGAAGCCCATAGTTTCAACCTTTGAGACCTGACTGTGGTGAAAGCTTTCCAACAAACCTCAAGCCAATACCTTACACCACTTCACTTTCACTAACAGAGGCATGTGGGGTTAGATTTTCTTGCACTGCTTCACACTATCACAAGATCTCACATTGTAAAAAACCAACCGCTGCTCACCCACGCACATTGTCACCGTCTTACCCGAGCTGTAAACAGGAAGTACGTTGAATCTGTTCCTGTACAGACCGGTTCTGTCTTTTACATTGGTTTTCCCAAGTTCAACACATGACTGCTCACACTTGACTAAACGACATAGAGGACAATCATATCAGACACGAGATTGTCGTGGTTCAATCGCCTCACTCCTTATTTGGCTTTAATGGCCACAGCGCTCTGAAGCAGGGACGTTTCACAGTCACATTCACACTTCATTTTTAATCTCCATCAAAAAATACTTTTACTTAAGTATTCAGATTGAAAGAAGGAAATATGCCACACAGCCTTGGAGATTGTCTGTAGATTTATCTAACCTTGTTGAGAATCACTTCTCCATTCAGCACTTTGGGCAGTCATATGAGTGAAACTGGGAGAAATGAGAAGGGCAGGGTTCATGCAGTGAGCAAAGTAACATAATAACCAACATAACATAATAACCGGTCCCCCATTTTTGTGGTGAAATGTTATTTTTGCATTTTCCCATCCTAAATATTGGGATGGGGTGTACATGGAAACACGACCGATAAGTAATCAGAGAGAAGAAAAATATCTCGTTGTATTAGTAGTATTAAGTTATGTAAGTAAATTACATCCTTGTAGGAAGCTTAAAATTCACTGCTCTCTGAAAATGTCCTGTCTCTGTTGCGCCTCCCACAGATGGAAGCTGATTTTTAGGAGAACCAATAAGCCCAAAAATACCACTATACACAGCAGCACGATGGGAATTGTTACCTTCATTGTATATCGTCTCTTCCATGCTCAGTTGGTAGACAGGACTGAGTTGAAAGTAGGAGGACAGACTGGTTGAGGATCTTCAGGAGATTCCACAGCCCTCCACAATCTCACAGACTACTGCTTAAAGGAATCATTTGAAACATTTCTGGGTCCAGATTGGTGCCACAGCTTAATGCATTCAGACCATGCCACGCCCAAGTGTTGTTAAATTTGATAGCGACTTTTTCAAATAATCCTACAACAATCACACAACGAAACCAATGGTCACATGTGAAAACAAAGCCCACTTGACTGAAAATGTGTAGTAACTGAACCTGAGAACAAGTAGAGTGAAATTGTAGAAGCTTGGTAGTTATTTGAGATGAGTCATCCAGGCTCAGGGGGAAGTGTTGTGCTTCTTGTTATGCTCAGTCACAATGATGTAGTTTTGGGGGGTTTCATACATTTTGTTATTGGTCTTTGTCTTATCAAGCAATTTCACGTCTCAACCTGGATTTGCATTTGTAGTATGTAATAATTTTACAGTTCAAGAGGCTACGTCAGGTTGTGAATGCATGTCTTACCCTTGGCATAGAGAAGACTCGGATGAGCAGGAATTGGCAGTCATGCGCTCTCACATCTGTGACGGTTGTGTAATGAATCCAATGAATCATGGGGTGTCTGGTAACACTGATCTGTGTGTGTGTTCTCTCCTTGAAGACGACCACCAGCCAGGCCATTTTTCGCCTGCAGTCGGGAGTGTGCCAGCTCTTCAGGGACACCCTCATCAACAAGGGCTTTGTGGAGATCCAGACCCCCAAAATCATATCTGGTAAAATCACACTCACTGCCCGGTGGGAAAAGTCAGGACTGACGTGCGTTGAATCATTTATGATTAGATGTTTCGGTGGAGGCACATGTGTTTCCATAAAACCACCCACAGTTGTTGTGTGAATCAAGTGTGACAGTTTTAAGGTTTGACTTCCTCAAGGCTGTCTGCTTTTTCTCTGTCAGCTTTTTCTGCTCTAAATTCTTGGCTAACAGAGAGATCCTGAAGCAAAACAAGGTCACGCACATCTATTTTTGAAGGGAGAGTCGAAAAAGAGGACGTTAGAAAGTTTTGTAGCATTGGGCCTGATCAGACTCTTCTCCAACCCACGGGGATGTCGATGCATCAGCCAACGCTGATATCAACTCCTCTGACGTTTCCATGTGCTCCTCCAGTTTGATAGGGAAGACAATCATAACACTTTCTCCCAACAGAGCTCATCCTACTCGAGTAAAGACAGGAGAGGATATAGATAAAAAGTTCAATTTGAAATGTTTTACTGGTGTCTAGAGGCCCAGATATCTAATTGTCTCTTTTTTGATAGCTTCTATTCTTAAAAGTTTTGATAGTACGCTTTGTGTTACACATGACAGCCTCGTGGCCAATGTTTTCCATTTTAAAGCTCAAATGAGTTCCTCATTTAAAGGTCATTTAAGTGCCAATTGATGATATGAAAGTAGGACTTAAGTGAATTGCCGATTGAAGAGTTGTTGATCAAATACGCCTAACCCTCTGAATCTGTCATTGCTTCAGAGTTGTCCCTGTTTTTTTTTTTGGTATAATAATACTGTACAATAGTTTTACATACAGATTTGAAATACGCGGTGGTGAAAGGGATGCCACTTTCACTTCCTCTTTTCCCAGGAGCCAATGACAGGCCGAGCTTGGCACTTCAAAAATGGCGCTTTTTTTTTTGGCGGCAGCTGTTGATCAACACTGTGTTCTTTTTGTAAAAACCGCATCTTCCTGCCACCGCCCCATAACACGTACACTTAACGGGCGAACCCCCCTCACCCACTCGATTTTTGAGTACACAAGCGATCGGATACTGAACTTTGACGTCAGTGTCAAATAAGAAGACACGTGTGTTATGCATGTTATGTAACTTGTGTTACATTTGCTATATTATTGTATTATTGCAGCGTCAGTGGGGTCTTTGTTTTTTTCTGTGGCTGTTCCACTATTATTATGGGAAAAGTGAGATGATTAGCACACACACAACCTGAATATCATCTCCATACAATTATGTCCTGAGTTATCAGCTCTGTCTGAAAGGGACAATTTCAATTTCACATATATCACAGGTATAGTAATCACTGTGCCGGGGGTAATTATCTTTAAGTCGGCTTCAGCTTCCTGCAGATATGACGATGTGGTGCTACGGGTGGTATGATTCATATTTATTTCTTTGTGTCCCTGCAGCTGCCAGTGAAGGTGGCGCAAACGTCTTCACAGTGTCTTACTTTAAAACCAGTGCCTACCTAGCCCAGTCTCCCCAGCTCTACAAGCAGATGTGTATCTGTGCTGACTTTGACAAGGTCTTCTGTGTGGGTCCAGGTAAGAATACCTCCCATCGGCCCCCCTCACATTTATATTCAGCCAAACGAGCAACAAGAGTGCAGTGAAAGCTGTAGAGCCTATTAATTGAGCTCAAAACAGCTCCACATGCATCCACATTGTTCCACTAAAAGACGTCTGCTTCTTTATTATTGTGGTCAGAGCTCAGTGGGGGTAATAAAACACTGGCTCGTGCACAGCTGTAAAAGGTAAGTTAACAGCGCCACCATCTGCTGGTACATCCAGCACATCACATATTAATGAAGGCGCTTAAAGGATCTAATGTTTATGTTGATTACCCCTAAGGATAGAACAGAAACACTGGGGTAGGATGGAATATTCTTCTGTCCTCATGTGTTTCATTTTGACCACATCGTCCAACTGCTCCCCTACTTCATATCCTTGTCTTCTTGGAGAGCTATGTTGTTTGTTGTTTGGCCCTGTAAAACTCTTTGAGACATTAAATGATATATGGGATATCAACTCAACTTATCTGTGAAGCTTAGTGACTTAACATCTGAATCCCTTCAGTTTTCAGAGCAGAGGATTCCAACACCCACCGTCACCTGACGGAGTTTGTGGGTCTGGATATTGAGATGGCCTTCAACTACCATTACCACGAGGTCATCGACTCCATCACCTCCACCATGGTGGAGATCTTCAAGGGTCTCAGAGACAAGTAAGATCACAGTATTCACAGTAAAACACTGAAGCAATAGGCTCTTCCTCTGTGAAAGATAATCCAACATGTTCGGTCGAGTCTTAACATTTAGCATTTTGCTATGCTTTCCAGACTCAGTAGGCAACTGGAATCATTAATGATGATCACATGAAATATGATGAATGCAAATTATGTGCCAGAAATGGGTCACATGTTTTCCTTCACAACAGACAAACCAGATTATGAGAGGATTCATTTCTGGCAGCAAAAACTCAAGATATTGTATTTTGTTGCAAAACAGTTTCAGATGTTGATTCCTGTTTGAGCTCTGTCACCCATAGCTGTTAGCTGAATTTGTGCATTATGTCAAGTGACAGACCAACAATAAAATGATGTAGTTTGACTGCCGCCTAGTGGTGTGAAGTAGTCAGATAAAAACATGTTAAAGTTGTCTCTCAAAGTGTCTGATGACAGTTAACCTGAAACACTGTATTTAAAAAGAAACATTTTCAACAGCTGAGATATACATGCAGGTCATTCAAAAGATAAAATATTTTGCAAGAGGTCAACATTAGTAGTGCATTCTTTGCTACCAGCAACAATCGATATTGTTGCCTGAGTTCAGACACAAATGAACTGAAAATCATGAAGTTTAAAATGCAATCACAGGAACATCATTTTAATTGTCTGATGTTCCGAGAATGCAGGGCTGGAACTTCAGAATCACACGAATCAAGCACCAAAATGTTGATTGTGGACCACGATATAGTCCGTTTCTCAGCAAAGTCGCCTGTTGTGTGTTTGTTATCTTCAGCTTCCAGACAGAAATTCAGACAGTCAACAAGCAGTACCCCAGCGAGCCTTTCAAGTTCCTGGAGCCAACCCTGAGGCTGGAGTACACCGAGGGCGTGGCCATGCTGCGAGAGGCCGGTGTGGAGATGGGCGACGAGGACGACCTCAGGTATGGAATACAGTCCGCACCCACCTATCTCTCCTATCACCAGATACAGTGAGATGGCAATAAGTACATATTGGTCATCAAAGCCCCTTTTTTTCAGTTGACTGTTTGTTTGTTAAGTTGGGCTGTCTATGCAAATTCTACACAAATAGACTAACGGTAAGATCAAGTTTTCAGAGTTAACCAACTATCTCGTCTTTCCTGCAGCACACCCAATGAAAAGCTGCTTGGCCGCCTCGTCAAAGAAAAGGTACCGACTTCATAATTTGCACATTACAGACCGAAACATATAACTGCATTAAACTTAAAAACACGTTGGTTGTATACAGATAAATGTACACAAATTTCACCAAATCCCATAAATTTTATTTATCAAGCACACACAAAAAAGATAATGAAAAAGAGAAATAAAGACTTAGCAGGGATTGATGTACAGTTCAGACTTTCAGTGACAGTCAGGCTCTACATTATTTAAAAAGTGTCTCTCAGAGCAGCTGTGGACCACTCATCACCAACCAACCTGTTCTCTCCGCTTTTCTCCTCAGTATGATACAGACTTCTATGTACTGGATAAGTACCCACTCGCTGTACGACCATTCTACACGATGCCTGATCCCAGCAACCCCGTAAGTCTCTCTCTTTTTCACTCTCACACACACACCTTCTCCACACTGAATTTTGAATTGAGTTTGTCGCGGCTGCTTGTTCTTCTTCTGATGTATGTAGATGTAGCAGAAAACTCTTGTTGTTTTGTTAGAATATACTGGTTAATATGAACGTGTGTGTGTGTTGCTGTAAATGTTAAAATAAATTTTGATCTTTTTAACAAAAATTAAATTCTGAACCAATGTTAAGTTTATTATCTTCAAAAACATCCACATTACATCAACGTGATGGACGCGTGAAACCAAAATGTAATGACACAGAACAGCCACTGTGTGGTGCTGTGTCCAACGGGTTTTTGAAGTCTGGCAAAGTGTTTTTGATCATGGCTGAGTCTCTGGCTTAATTGCATATGACGTTTATCCCATGTGTCCTCCGGCACCATTTTATTAGACAGCTAGGGTGGACTGTGATGCACCCCAAAATCTACTGGATTGATTGATGCAGATTACAGTCACAAACAAAGACTATTGCTCTTCTTGGTCCTGATAAACTGTCAGGAGCCGCCCTGTTGTTCTGTCTGACTGCAGTGTTCTTTTAACTGTCCTACTTACTTGTTTATGTCATGCTGCATTGTTACTACAGCCTGAAGATCTGCACTTTAAGTGAAATGATCAAATGCATTGAAAATGTGCTAGAAAATCAATTACTGAGACAGCATCAGCATGAATTGAGGGAGATTTGTTTGTACATCCTTTGATTACTGTAAATGTTGATGAGCAGTTACTGGCATCCTTGATGACACTGGGAACAATTCTTCTCATTTTGGTGCAGAAATACTCCAACTCATATGACATGTTCATGAGGGGAGAGGAGATACTGTCCGGAGCTCAGAGAATCCACGACGCGCAACTGCTGACTGAGAGAGCCACGTATCACCAGATAGGTAGGAACCAAACTCTGAACTGGGGAAGCAGCACTTTGATTCCCATACAAACAAAACGTTGACAATATAACTAGGACTAAAATGAGAACCAGATTTATGCTGGTAAGCTGTCTCTCTCTCTCTCTCTCTCTCTCTCTCTCTCTCTCTCATTTTGAATAATGAGGCCGTGCATGTGGACATTTATGTTGGTAATTCCATAACAATAGTACTAAAGCAAACTTTTATGATACTACAGATCTGGAGAAGATCAAGGCGTATATCGATTCCTTCCGGTTTGGGGCTCCCCCACATGGTGGTGGAGGCATTGGTAAGGGATATAACCATTTGAAGGAGAATTTTCAGAAGAAAATCTTTTTATTTTAATCTGGCAAATACACCTATACTTTGGTAAAATGTATTGTAAGAATGCTAATATATATCTGCTAAGTCAGGTTCACTTGATTTGTAGATCCGTGTGTCAAGCGCACAGAGGCATGTTGATCGACTGAACTCTCATCTTTTCCAGGCCTGGAGAGAGTGTGCATGCTGTACCTGGGTCTCCACAACGTGCGTCAGACCTCCATGTTCCCACGTGACCCCAAACGCCTCACACCGTAAACCGTCAGACACACAAATCAAGGGAAACCGTACTAATCAACCACTGAAAGAAGGCACGTCGTTCTATGACACTAAAGTGCCACTCTGATTTTTATTAGCACTCAGGAGGAAGTACGATAATAGAAAATAACAAATTAATTACACAGGGTGCTGGGAATGTGTCAATGGGCTTATGGAGGTGATCAACAATGGTAAATCAGATATAGGAGACTCAGTTCATGACAGAGAATAACAATAATAACTACAATGATAGAAGAAGAAGAAGAAAAAGAACAAAACTGTAACATTACGGTTGACTTTGATTGCAGTCTAGTTGCCTAATTACAGACCATTAACATCTATGTGACGATGTTTACATAAAGGCACAAACACATAGTCTACTACATCTGAAGAATTGGTGTTAGTCATTTTCTATGGGAATATGACCCACTATGGTAACACGGACCTCAGTTCCATCCACCAGCACTGACTGAGGGATCATGGCTGTGGTTTCCAACCTGTTTGTAATCACACATATTTTGTATGTAATTAGAGGACAAATAATAAAAGATATCACAAATCACTTCTGCCATTTTCATGATTTTTCTTTAATGAGTAACTCGTGTAAGTTGTCATATGATTTCATAAAGAACACTTCACCTTGGCTTTATGAATTTAACATGATTATGATTGATACAAGAAAGCATTCATAGTCTGATATAGAAACATTCCTCCGGTGTTCTCTCCACATGGACGATCCACAACAATCACCGTGCTATGCTGTTGGCTTTGTCTACACATTCACCGATCCATAAATTACAAATCAAATCAAAGTGTTCACATAAACATAAAAATGATATATTACAGTCAAGAAATGTATAACTGATAATAATACAGTGTAACTGAAGGTGTTGCATACATACATACATACATACATACATAGCATTACGTCTTATTATAGACAATATGAGTCCAAAGTTGCGGAAGACTAGTTCAACGCTACTTGGGCTTATTCGGTTGCTGCTCCGCTAATTTCCAGTATGAAGAGGAAGATGTGAACAATGTCGACGTAGAGGGAAAGTGCTGCGTAGATATACTCCTCTGGACTGATAGACAGCTCCCGGTTTCCAATAAGAAGCTGGGTGTTGTACGTTAAAAACTGAGAATTAGAGCATAAAGGGAAGTTCAGTGTTCAGAGGAGGAGAAAATGGGAGAATATATCCTTAATGTCTTCAGTTTGAAGACAACAACCAGATAAACTTCTAGAACTTTGTGGACTTAATTGGTTGCGTTTGCTGAAATCCTTTTACATCCTGATAGGAATCCATAAAGTCAGCGCTCTGTGACAAATATGTCTCTGTAGCGCCTCCCACTGATGGAATCTGATTTGGAGAAAACACTTTAAACCCAGAACACCACCATTGACTGCTGGAATCAGCATCTCAATCTTCTTTTTATTTATTTATTTTTTTTAATTTGATCAGCTTTGAGGTATGAAGGGGGTGGATTTAAGAAAAATTCAGGATTGCCAGGAAAATTGCATGGACAAGCATTTATTTATTTATTCCTATTCCTATGCTATCAGAGGTTTTACACTTAGAATGTTATTCTTCAAGAAAGTCCCTCAACTCTCCAATTCAGGACATCAACTCACCAGAGTGAAAACGATGGCTCCAATTGCACCGTAGAGCATATGAAGCCAGGGGAGCTGTTGAATGACAGATAAGAAAGGCTACTGTACGTGAAGTTACACAGGTAGACCCCACTGAAGTCACACACAGAGGCAATGGATTAAAGCAGAATCTTACATAATGGAAGGAGAGGACGATGGCTACCACAATTCCAATGATCATAAGCATAACAGCCAGAATACAGAGGACTCCTCCACAGGAAGTGATGTCCACCTGTCACAACCAAAAGGATGAAAGATTTTTAAAAAAAAAGATTCTAGTCACATATACACACACACACACACACACATACGCCGGTAAAGATCATTTGAGTTGATCTGAATAATGTCAAGACAATGTTGGAGAAAAAAACGAATCTTATTCATCTCCTCTTACATCAGGATCACATCTTTCCCCAAAATGTCATGAATATTTAAAGGAACTTAGAGCCCATTGTAACGTGAGACAAAGGCGTTCTTTTACATTGACAACAAAGACGTTCTCTGACGAGCCACAGGCCACTAAGCCACACACACACACACACACACACACACACAGACAATTTACATCTCCATCTACCTTCGTCTGAAAGCAGAAGATTGTGACAGCTATACAAACTACAGCTGTGATGCCAATAGCGAGAAACACCGCTTTGGTTTCATAATAGCTGTGAAAATACAAAAGTGGCGGTTGACATGATTATCAAGGTCACTGCTCTCCTGTGTTGGGCTGCATTGCCTGAATACGATCCAGAAACAAACCTCGAGATTGTTCCAGCCATGTAAGACAAGGCAAGAGTCTACAAGACAAAATGTGAAAAACTCATCAGGTCGCTACTCGGATGACATCATTCATCATCTTCAGTTAAAAAACATTACTTACAAAAATTCCGAGAAGTATTATGTTCCATGGGAAACGCCTCCTACGCTCAAATTGGAATGGAGATATGAAAGTTCACAAAGAGAAGAAGGACTGTTGCTGATAATTATGTGAATAAATGAAGATTCCAAGGTCAAAGTTGTGCTCACCTCGGCTCTTTGCAGCAGACAAGAATGCAGTAAACTACAAAATAAACCACACTACAGAGAGAAAGGTTACTACATTGTAGAGTCTAAGCAGTTTGACACGGTACAAATGGCACTGATGATGTTTTCTGTATTCTTCACTCACAGGGATGCCCAGTAGATGCCGGGGTATTTGATGACAAAAACCTTTACCGGTTCACTGTGAGAGCACAGACACGATAAAAGTCAGGAGTGCCGTCCTTGTATTTTGTGTCAAACGAGCACTTTTAATGCCAATAACACACTTACACAAACGTAAAAACAGCAACAACGGAGAGGGTGACAGTAAGCTGTGCTGTCAAAATTAAGTAAACCTGCCAAAAACACAAAGCAGATAGATATCAGTGGATGGAGACGAGAGCGAGGTGTGTGACTTAGACAGGAAGGTGTGTGAGGACTGGATGGTAACACGTACCTTTTTGATGAAGCCGTGTCGGACGTTTGTGCTGTCCCACTGGGAGCTCAGGAAATCCTCCATGTCTCCTGCAGAACATGCAACAGTGAAGCCGGGTTAGACGCAAAATTACTCTTTTCAACGAACGTCTAATCCAGAATGTTCTGTGTCACTGCCTCGGAACCTTGGTTGGAGTCGGGAAGTCCGGCAGACAGGGTCGGTAACACAGTGGGCACCCCTGATGGCAGGACGCCAGGAGCTGCTCCCACAGGCCCCTGGGAGTAGAAATCAGCCTGGCTCCAGTACTCGGGCTCCCCGTTACCCATGCCAGGGCTGGGGCTGTAAGGAGGCGGAGGGACAGCGGGGTCATGGTGTAGCTGCTGTGCGTAGTTTAAATCCTTGGGATGGTGCAGTGCATCCTCATAAGGAGGAGGGGCGTCCATTTTAACCATCGTGATCCTGCAGGACCACATGTGAGAGGACGCGACGGAGTATTAGTGAGTATTCCAGTTCTATAATGTATTTCTAAAACTTTACACACACACACACACACACATTGTGGTTTAACTTTCAGGCTCCAAAAAAGGGATGAAAAGCTTTCTCACCTGGTGCCTTTAGACTCGGATGGGAGCCCGGTGCCTCTTGCTCCTCTCTCTCCCAGGAGGTTTGCAGACTTCGACCACGAGAGGATGTCATCTCTGTAACAGGATCTGCTCCCTGAAACACACACTGCTGCCACCGATGTGTCACAAGAACCTCAATAAAAAATAAATAAATAAAAAAACTCAATTTACGGTCCCTTTAAAAATAATTTACAGCATCAGTGATAAGATGATTGAGTGTGTGTCAAACATCGAGCTGCTCCAGGTGATCAGTTTTTGTTTTGTTTTTATGGGTAAGAACACACCGTTTCCATACGTGTGGTCCTGTGTGGATGTTGTGTGGCACTTTTCCAACTCTGCTCAAATGTCCTTAACCCTTTAAACACTGATCATTTATTGTGATTATTGAGTATACTTTAAGAGGAACAATCAGGGTTTTTTTTAAGGGAGTTAGATAAATTCAATCTGTCTTTTCACAGTAGTATACCTTTAATAACTGAGTATACCACATAGAAAAGACAAAAAAAAAAAAATCAAAAAATCTATTTATTTCAAATAAATATATCTATTTATTTATTTATATATATATATTGACGTAATTACCAGCAGAGGTCGCTCAACTATTTATAAGAGAGTACAGCCCCTTGCTTAATATAATTAAATCAGCCATTAACCATTGAGATATTTGCCTCATTAATCAAAGTAGCTTTATCTCTTAAATATAAAGTCAATTAAATTAAATCACATTAGTAACCCAGTAATAACTGAAAAAGGCTCATGATTTCCAAAGAAGTTCTGATTTAAAAAATACTAACATAACCTATGAATTCTGACATAAAAAAAAAAAAAAGTTTTTAACTCTAAAAATTAAAGTAATCAAAAAGTAAAAACATCACAGAGCTCCAATGACTCTTATCCTGGCGTGATTCGTGCTCCTGGAGCAGCTTTCGTTCCACCAAAACGCCGCTACCGGTCACGTGATTCCCAGCCCAAGCAAAGCAGCGTCGCGCACTACGTCAACAGTCACGTGGTTTGACCCAGGCTCCTCGACCTCGAAGTCGTACGTCATTAAATGCCAACGTCACGCGGTACGCTCGGATATTATGGCGGGTCCTGACTGGTTGCTAACGCTGTGTGTCGCCGCATCTTTCTGTTGCTTTCTCGGTTTGTGCGTTCGCTTCAGGCGCACAGGACAGCTGCCCTGGAGGACATTGCTGAGCAAGATAATGGCCCGCACAGAGAAGCCATTGTTTCGAATTGCGTAAGTGAAAATGGCTGGTCTGAAACAACTAACAAATGTCAGTTGTGGTTCCGGCGTTAGCGTAGACTAGCAGCGTCTGAAGCGGTGATGCTCGTCACCAAACTCCACTCTTCTTTCACGCACTTTGAGTTTGTAATACTAGCCGGTAAAAAGTGCTGCCAGTGAAAGTTTGATGCAGGACCTCTTTTAAATCCACAACAGCCGCTGTTATCTTCGGCGTTAAAATGATCCAACTTCTCGTATTTTATTAAAGGAAAAAAAAACGATTTGCTCGCCGTTTTAAATGTACACGATTGAACTGCGGAAGCTGTAAATAAGGCCTGTTTGGTGGGACATGTTGAGCTGAAGTGATGAATCGTGTCTCGAAATCTGGACTTTAGCGAGCTCTTGGGAGTCCTCCGAACATTTGTGATCTTAGTGAATGTGCGGTTGTCAAAACTGCTTTGTGTACCACCAGTGGGGCTTGAAGCGTCCCCCTGCTCATACGATCCTTGACTGGATATTTCTGTAGAGAATCTATGTACATTTAGCCATTGTGGCACATTATTCACTTACACCGAACCTCCCCCACTCTTTCAATGTCTTGCTGGACGTTATGACCTCAAAATGATTATCATACATCTGAAAAATCAGTTGAAAAAACTGACAGGGTTATGAGATGTAGTAATCACTTGTAATCAAAGTTTCCTTAGATCCCCAAAAAGTCCCAAAGTAGTTTCTGCAAAAATGATATGTAGTATATCATTAAACGGCCTTAAATCGACCTTTCAAGTCTTAAAAATGCCACTACGGGTGACCTATTCTTAAATAAATCTGACAAACCACACCAACTCATTTTATGTTCATGCTTCATATTTTCACTTCCATTCAATGTGGCTGTCTTTTCGTGCTCATCTGGTGGAATGTTTTATTTGTAGTTTGTTGGAGAGGAGACATTTTTATTTGCCCAGAGGTTGTTTGGCTCATGAATTTGAATGTCGCTGGCTTTGAGAATGATTAGTGTCGGTGAAAAGATTGATAATCAAAGCCTCAAGGTGTGTTTGACTGCATGTAGCGTGTATAGTCTGTGTGCAAAGGTTATTAATCAATATTCATATTCTACATCTATATATTTCTTAATTCATATTCGATCTCTTTTTATTCTTCAGATCTTTAATTCTATTTTTATGTGGTCTTCACCCTAATTTTATCGCTTAACTTTTCTTCTACGTGCGCTCTTTGTACTGTTGTAACGTGGATTTCCTCAGTGTGGGATCAGTGAAGTTGATCTCATCTTACCCTAGCGAGGTAGCGCCAAATAACATGTCCTGCCTTTGATTTGGTTCCAGGTACATGCTGTACACCAGGACCATACTGGGCTACATGTATCACAAGAGGGAAATAAGGAAGGCCAGGGAGGATCACCCTGCTGGACACTCCAGAACCCAGCCCATGGAGTTCAATGGTATGAACAGTGGTGTGACCAGACTTTATTTTGGGGTTATTGTGAGGAGACGGTGTCAGATTCAGTCACCGTAGCGGTGTGCATCCTTTTACGCTCGCGTGACAAATATTCCATCCCCACCGTTGCAGCGGTGCAGAGACGTGTTGTTGACGTGTGCCCTGATAGAACGGGGAAAATAAATGTTGGCAAGTGCATAACGATTTCCTCCTCTTCCCACAGGTATCAAAATCATCCCCATCTCTCTACTGTTTGACAACTACAGCTATCTCGTAATTGACATGGCCTCCAGCGTTGCAGTGGTCATAGATCCCGCAGACCCTCAGTCAGTTCAGGTGAGTGACTTTACATTGTGTGTTTCTTAGCTCATTTGTTGTACAGTAAATGAGTTTTTTTATTGTTCCCGGGCAGCACGATCCAGCAGGTGAAAACAAATGATTAATGGTCAGACTTTCCAGCTGATGTAAATTGTTGCAACCAACCGATGAACCTGTAACCTGGTGAAGCTCGGTGTCGTTGGTCACCCTCGGTGTGCACTCTCCCTGCCTGCCACATCTTGGAGAAATTGTATTAAATTGTATGTATCAACAATGCTGCACACAGGAACATAATGGAATGTTGGGATCTCATGTTCCCTTTTTTCGGCCGGAGCCTGATGGCTCCAATCCACTTTTCTCTTTTTGAGGTCCCTGTTTTCAGGGTTCAAGATCTTGTACAAGTATTTATTTATTTATTTGTTTGTTTGCCACAGCACCATGCAGCATTTTTTTAGCCTTTTTTCCTCATTGGATAGGACAGTTTGAGACATACAGGAAGGATATGGCATTTCTCTGCTCTTGGCTGACAGACTGAAAAGGCTAACATGTAACACAGTGCAAATCAATGCAGGTCGATGAGATGCATTCTCCTCTGGGGTAGGCGGGGCCTGTTGACTCATTTGTTGAAATAAGCCATGGTTGAATAGTCCCCTGAACCTTTGATTCTCTGTCCTAACAGGCAGTCCTTGAGAAAGAAGGTGTGACGTTGGAAGCAATCCTTTGCACGCACAAACACTGGTGAGAACGCTCGTGTTTGCTCAATTTGTGGTGTTGAATGTTTTTAAAGAACCGTTTGGTCAAATTGATCAGACATCGAAGAGGAAAACATTACTGAGTGAATATTTTAACAGATAACAAACATAAGGCAAAGCTCCACACGAATACACACAGCTGAGTATAGCAAACATTTCTCCATTTTAAGGATTGTACATTTAATTCTTCATTTGTGAAAAGGCTTGTCATCCCCCATTGTCACTTTTGTATGCCAGCTTATTTATATTTATCCAGCCTGGGGAGCAGTTTGAAATGGCTAAACACCATCATTGTGTAATTTTAAAGGCAAAACGGAGAAAAAGAGGCATATAAATATGTATTGCTACAGTATTGCGGACTCTTGTCTAAGCCACAATGCTGAACCTTCTCTTCTATTTACAGGGATCACAGTGGGGGGAACAAAGTTTTAAAAAGGCTCCACAGCTCTTGTCGTATTTATGGAAACGCGGCGGATAACATTCCTGGACTCTCACAGTAAGTCCCTTAGTCCTGTCTTGTCCTCTCAGACTGCACTTTCTCTTGTTCCACTGAGACTTCAGGCTGTTCATGGTGGATTTGTCCTTTGGCTTGACAGTAAGTTGGCACGATGACAAAAGTCCAGTTACAAGTCAATGAGTGGGTTAACATTAGGCAGAAGTAGTGTGTTTCTCAAAATGATGATGGCTTCATTCTCAGTCGATCATTTAAAGCTCACTGTGCAGAGTGTTTGTGACTTCTTTTCCAGGTATTAACACCTCATCCATGGATTAGTTATGGACCACTAATCACAAGAGATATCCAAACTTTTACACTGTCGGCATTGCGTGTGTTTGGATCTGTTGAATGCTCTAACTGGAATGGGAAAGGATTTAATGCACCAATCACATTACCGTTTGAAATGAGCTACAGCAGGAGACGGGAGCCAGAGATAGAAAATGTCAATCTGTGCTGCTTTGATTTGGCAGGAGTCATGGATGGAAAAGAAGTTGCACCATCAGCACAGGGGGTAAAGAATGAACCCAAACACAAACCGAGCCCTGCCTCTGGCCCCTCAGCAGTGATATAAACGACCACGTGATATTTGACAAACGAGTTGAAGGTATCAAATGTAGAAAAGACAAACGTTCACTACGTACACAAAGCACCAAAACAGCTCGACTTATCGCTCACTTGAGGCTTTGGGATGTTTTTTCCCTGTAGATTCAAAGTAGTTTGAAGCACGCCGTGGTTCTGCTACCCCCAGCATGCACTGCCATTCAAACTGTATACACATACATTCATATCTACATCATGGATGGCTACGGTCTACCAACCCTGTTTATCTTTCTGTGTCCTCAGCCCCGTCTCAAACAAGGACGTGATCACAGTGGGCCGTATGCACTTTCAGGCCGTCTTCACTCCTGGTCACACAGTGGGTCACATGATCTACCTCCTGGATGGTGGGGCCATCGGTGCCCCCTCCAGCCTCTTCTCTGGCGACCTGCTGTTCTTATCGGGGTGTGGTGAGTGTCAGAAATCCGGTCTTAATGCAGATATTCTCACCTCTGTGACGTGTTTGATGTGGAATCTCAATGTGTGACGTAGATGTCCCGACATAAAAATAATGTTCATGATGCGGGGTAGACGTTCCTCAGAGATGGGCTAAATCAAGTTCAGGATATTGTGTGTGGCGTAGTCTGTTCGTGCAGGTGCTTTTGTGTCCATTAGGGGGCAGTGCCACATTGAGTAAAGAGACCATAGCAGAAATCCAACATATTTCTTTTGACTGCCTATAAAGAGCAGCGTTTTTATAAAACAAACATGAAAGTAATATCTTTGTCGACTTAAGCAATGGAATGGAGACACAAACAGGGCTGTCAGTGTTCTGTGTTCTGTTTATGTTCGTGTTTCCACTTGTCTCGTCCACTGTAAAATCCTGCAGTGGCGCTCAACTGCTGATTAATATTTTAGTGAAACAAACGGTACCATCACACTCTTTACTGCAGACCACCAGCTCTCTGTCACATCCGTTCAAGTGTCGTATGGCAGTTGGAGTAGATCATACCTGTTCCGCCACAGAGAGAAAGTTTTCCTTTGGTGTTTTTTATATTACAGAAAATTGCCAGTAAAAGTAAAATTTCTATGGTCCTTAAGCCGCTCTCAGAAGTTTTTGATGAGCATAAAAATAACTATCAAATCCTTAGTAATACGAAATTGAATGATTTTCAGGTCTTTTTGGTGGGAAGTAGGTCATTCACAAGGGTCCGTTCAAATAAGATAAGATAAGATTTACTTTATTGATCCCAAACTGGGAAATTCTCGTGTTACAGCAGCATCAATGGAAACATAAAATAAAATCACATGGAATGGAATAAATGCAGAAGTAAATACAATAAAGACTAAAAAATATGCAATAAAGACTAAAAAAAAAAAGAAATACCTGGTAGGTGAATGCCATATCTCTCCAGAAGGCTTCCAAAAACCATCAGTGACCTTGTTCAAAACCAAATGACCTGAAACTGTTGTTGAATAAAAAACATTCTCAGAGGATCACTTGAAGTACTAAGAAACATGTCCTGTTAAAGCCCTGTTTGGAGAGTTAAATCATGAATACTTCGACTATTTTTTCAGCTCAAATGGCTCTAAAATGACCTTGAGGCATGAAGTTTTAAAAGCTGCCGATACCCAGGATTAGATGAGAACATAACTTTGTAATTTGTTTTCAGGGAGGATGTTTGAAGGCAGTGCCACAACAATGCTGGAATCACTGGACACAGTTGGCTCTTTAAGCGATGACACTCTGTTATGGCCCGGTAGGTAAACCCTCCTGTCTGTCGGAACATGTGTGGCGGTGTTGGTCCGATGGTGGCGCCAACCTATTCTGCATGTGTGAGATTACAGTAAACTACTTATTTACAAGTTGAGATTTTTATCACCTGGTGATGGCAGTGGCGTGTAAACCTTTTTTTTTCCCTCCGTGTTATTTCCCACGCGTGTGAACAGGTCATGAGTATGCAGAAGATAACCTGCTGTTTGCTGGTGAGATTGAGCCGCGCAACACCGCCAGGAGAAACAAATATCAGTGGGTGCGGCTGCAGCGCCTCCGGAACCAGTGCACGGTGAGAATGAAGTGTCGTTATTGTTATGCCTCTCTAGCAAACCAATCCAAGAGGGGATTGGTGTTGTCCAGCACTAGGAAGAAGGGCTTATCAGCAGCCCACAGCATACGTGTTGTCAATGCCTGAGTGCTTGCTCTCCACTCGCTTCCCCCACCGTCAGCCTCTCTGCGGAGTCTCATCTATGATACAGTTGGCAGGAGAGCAAATGTTCGGTGTTGAGAGAAGTGGCTATCCAGAATTCAGATTAGTTTTTATCTATCATCTACAGTGTCTGGCACAGCGACGGAGACAGGTTCACACGCTCTCCACCCCAAACTCGCGTCTAAGAACTTTCAAACCAAAGTCCCATCACGTGGAAACACCAGAGATAAACGTCAGATAATCAAACAGCACCTTTACCTTAGTTTACCTGTGTAACTTGATTGACTGAGATAGTTTCTCTGTATCGCGTGAAGGCCAAGTATGCAAAATGTGGTATGTGATGTTGATGAAATCATTCAGATTTTGTTATAGTTTCTACTTTTGTGCAGAGGACACAAGACATTTTAATCCAGGACTTTTGTTTGATACCCTTCAACATTTAAGTTGTCGTAAAGTGCTTAATATCATATCTGTAGATTAAGTATAGAAGTTAATCACACAAGTTATCATCACTTGTAGACTGTGAACGTTATGTGTTGGGATCAGTTAAATAAAGGGTAAAGTGGTTCTCTCAACCAAACAATATCCCATCCCATCTCCAGTAAATCAGACACTGCCTGGCAGACTGTTGGACCCTGCTGACAGACGATGCATGTTCATGTCGAGAGGATGACCGTCCCACTGTTTGACATGCACTTAATTTTCAGAGTCCCTCAACTATCGGTGAAGAGAAGGCGTATAATCCTTTCCTGCGCATCAACTCTGCTGAGCTCCATCTGGCCCTTTGCCTGCAGCAGTTCCAGGACGAGGACTGGACCCAGTTCAGGGCTCGGGTGCTAGAGGAGCTGAGAAAACGCAAAGACATCTTCAACCGGAGATCGTGATGGGAGCAAAAGACGCTAAATATCGGTACACCTAAGTTGGAATTAATAACGGAAAGATCAAACTGCGCCTCCACTGGCATCACCCTTTATCACACCTCAGTGTGTGTATGCATGGCTGCTGGTGGCTGAAGACTCACAGAGCACCAATCTGACCAGCTGAGCTGAACTCGATGTGAAATTCTGAGCCGGGCCAAAGCCTGATGAGGATCTAAATGATGTCCGAATCTGGCTTTGCCTGCCCCGGCGTGAACAGTTTGGTTCTGTCGAGTTCAGACAGGAATATCAAGTTCTAAATCACTCATCAGACCACGGTCACCTCTTCAACTGGGAGGTAATGGGTCCATCTTCATCTTTAAAGTGTTATTTAAAGTTCTACTGAAATGCCCAATGTTATGAAAAATGTGAAATGTATCAGGATGCATTCGTGGAAAATGTTTATAAAAATTATACCAGACACATCCACAATAAAGAGAATTTTAAGGGAAATTTAAAATGCCATAGCTTAAAGGTACGGGTCACTGCAATCAATTTTTAGGATTATATTTCTTAAATCAGAACGTTTTTTTAAATGCAGTCTCTATGTGGCTTACCCAGTTATTAATGGGTTACAGATATGAAAAGGTATGCAGAGTCCTTTCAATTAACCCTGAGTAGTTTGCCTTAAGGTGTACAAATACTGTGAATGGATTTTATAATGTAGCTAAGGCCCTATGACGGTTAATAATTACA
>OMNV01012654.1:36437-67662 GCA_900303265.1 Brotula barbata
TGTATATACTGTATCTCTATCACTATATATATATATATATATATATATATATATAAATACATATATACAGTATATATTAGTATAGGTTCCCTTGTTTGTTCCTGTGTCGCACTGTGTGTAGTATAATCTTACCGACTGTCTTCTATCGTTCCTGCATCAGATGCCTCCCACTGACAATAATTGCCGTAAAATCACAGATTTCACTGTTCTAGATTTCTCAATTCATTAGCGGGGCTTTTCGAAACGCTAACAATCAGAAAAGCAAAACACGTGCCACATATCACTACTTTCCGAGCCTCTCGGTCAATACCTGTGCTGTTTTCCTGACCCCCTCCTGTGGTCCAGCACTGGTCAGTCCATGTCAGATGTGGACCAGGGTAGGATGAGTTTAAGGCCAAGAGGAGGCATCAGAAGTAGAAAAGGTAAAAGTTTACAATCAAGCCCTGCGTAGAGATAATCCAGCCCGAACCGCTGCCTCTTTGTTGTCCTCGCTATGGTACCCTTTTTAAACGGATACAGCAGTTTGGTTTAAAGTAGTTAATCATCTTGTTCATGTTTATAGACACGTCTGTCATCTGTCACCTGTCAGTGTAGCAGTCAGAACTGGCTTTTCAGATGTTGTCGTCCTTGATTAGTAGTTCAACAGTGTTGCAAATATTGTACCAAGTACTGACTCTTTCATAGAGGCATGTTAACTGCTTCATTTGCATTCTCTACTAGTGTGCAGTAGGCAGTCGTCTGTTTGAAAACCCAGTAGAAAACTGTACCCTTTGTTCCATTTTGTTTTGTTTTTTTAAATGGAGAATTAAGACACAACATTGTCAGAAGAAAATATTGTTAGTCGATTAGCATCTCTAAACTAGAGGTACTAACTGTACAGAAAGTCACTTGTGCCTTTCATGCGAAAGGTTGTTCTCTGAATCCATTTCTGTTTAAACGTTAGTTAAATTCAGATAAAATGAGTCCTCCGTTGTGCGTCTCATAGGGCAGCTAGGCTTCTTGGGTGTTTGTTGAGGTTTTTTTTTTCCCCTTAGTTGACTGAATAAACAGGAAGTAGAATACTGGAGTGTACAAAAAGTAAACAAGAGTTTATACGCATTATATTGTAAGAAAAATGTAAATGAATTGGGTTTGGGTCAGAATTGAATGAATCGATTTGGTGTAGCATGCGTGACTGTTTTTCTTTGAAGCAGAATTACTCTCAACTGTCGACAGTGTTAAATTCATGCTAACAGGACAGAACAATCAGGTTGAATGATGAACTTATGAATTATCAGTGACTGATGCTTGAATTCGTACTACTGTATATTGGGAGATTTTGATGGTGAATAAAGGGAATGCTAATAGAGACACTTTCCCGCCCCCAAACTTTGATGTGATAGTAACTGTGAAAATGTTTAGGATTTTTAAGGAATGTTTTATATTCGAATAAAAACGTTGGAAAACAATTGCTCATGTTTGTGCTATTTTGAAAAAACATATTCTTTCACAATACAATGGAGGAGTATATCCATACAGTAGACGCAGATTTTTTTTTTGTTGTCATTTTTGGATGAGCGATGCGCAACGCGTAGGTATGAATGTTTGTTCTGATTGAGACGTTGAAGCTCCTCAGATTGAAGAGTTGCTCCTTCGGAATGTACCGGCTCCCCCCGGTGATTGTTGACTGGAATTTGATTCTGCCTTGTTTGGTGCATACTAGCACCTCATTTGCATATGTTTTGAGTTACAAATATCACCACATAAGAGACCATTTGACTTGAGGTTACATTTTAATGAGGTGATATAAAAGTAAACTGCACTGCTGCAGCGTGTGTGCGTGTCATTTGTCTTTATGAGTGCTCCTACTGTAGCTGACAACTGGGTTATTTTTCTCACTGCTGTTATTTCTTTCAACGCTAATAAGAACATAAACTAGTTTACACACAGATACGTTGGAATTGAAAAAAAAAGAAAAGTGAATTGAACTTTATAGACTTAGATCAAAGTTATAAAGCATCTGACAAAGAAAATTGCAGAACTTCAAACCAGTATTTTGTGCTGAAGACTGAAGTTCAGCTCCTTCCGCCTGTTGTTTATTGTACAATTAAACAGAAAAAAGCTGCGTCTTTCCTCTCCTTTAGCTTTACAACGCCCATTGAAATTCTAGAGCAACAATACGTTTTTCCGCATTAATAAGTTAAGACTGTTCTGTGGCTTTGCCTTCCAGATGTCAGGGGTTTGCAATTCTTCCAGAAGTACATTATTAAAAACATTAAACAGCTCCCAAAGAGAACATGACGCCTATTGCAGCTCATATATGGGATGTATGATTTATAATTCCACATTTTAATGTACACAGTGTCTCCTGACATGCCATAGGAGCTAACGTCATGCTGTACAACAGATGACAGAGAGAAGGTCGAGCAGATTATTAGATTCATTGACTTAATTTAAACTGCGAACTAATCATTCCAATGCATGAATTTTACCCCCACGGACTCGAGTTTTGTTTTTGTTTGTTTGTCTTATTCTCCTCTATTGTTGCATCACTGCTATGTAATTCATTTTTCCCACCTCCAGCTCCTATTTCAAACCTGCTCATTCGAGGAGAGGGATTCTCTCTTTGAATTGCCTCTCCCAGTGTTTCTTCATTTTTTCGTCACTTTTAAAGGTTTTTGGGGAGTTTTTCCTTGTCTTACTTGAGAGCTTTGTGCGCCGTTTGTTGTTTGCCCCTTGAGGCATGGCGGTGATAATTTGCCATACAAATAAATATGACTTCGGGAGAAAACACCAGACAATCCAGCTCAGGCGCGTTAAAAAAGAGCCCAGTCCAGCTCCGCTCCGCGTTTTTGCGCCGTTCCTTCTCACCTCGCAAACCCGGAAGTGGATGAGGCGGTGTTGAGGAATAGCAGCTGGTATCTTCCAGGAGGTTTCCGAGAGTGCTCGCAGGTCAAAGCTTCATCGTCATCATGTTGAAGGCTGTTGTTTTAATAGGAGGCCCGCAGAAAGGTGAGCTAAAACCGCTCCGTCGTCATGGTTTCAGGGTTTAAAATGCTTTAACACAAGCTAAGAGGCTAATGCTAACGAGCTCTGTTTACACTGACGTGGCGTAAAGAGCGGACAGACACGGATTAGATTTTATCCTCACGGTCCACCTGCTTTTGACATTTATATACATCTAAATAACATTATGTGAGCTTTTCCACGAGTGGTCCAAAACTGGAATTATTTCTAAATATCTTCCTCTTCGGCTACAATATATTTTATCCATAGAATCTCTTCTGGGATTTATTGAAATGCATAATTGGACCTGATTGGACTAAAGTTAAAATGAAATTCTTTCACTTATTCCTCTCATAACGAGTCTTCTTCCTCCACTAACAGTTCTTATAAAATCCAAAGAATACACTCAGCTGTCTGAAACAAGTGAATAACTCATTTGTTGATGAGTGATGAACTGTTTACTGAAGAGCTTTGTTGTTAAAAATCTGGTGTGGAGACTAATGAGGAGAAGTTTGGTGTGAAAGGAGGATGAAGAGAACATCCAAACAATTCAAGAAGAAAAGAAAAGAAAAGGTCATTTTTATATTCATTCACTAAACATGGACAGTAGAGAAATGTGAAACTGAAGTTTAGTTTAAAAATTAAAAAAAAAAAAACACAGAAAAACGAACTTAAAATTTCCACATAAATTCCATAGATCTCCGTTGTAATTAGATAAATTCATAATTTAAATTATTCGTAAAATTGTCATGAGAAAAAATAGAGACAGAAACAGAACCGATCGGACTTCAAGACAAGAAAATGGACACACTCAGCAGGACTTAACTGATTGGAATAACTGATCGGCCGTTTTCAAAAAAATGACGATGAGCCACGTAATGTAAACTTGATTTTCTTTCATTTCAAAAGGGACAGAATTTTCCCTTAATTATATTTGAATTAAAAAGATAAAGGATATTATTGAATTGAAACAGTTTGCGTTATAAGATTGTCCACCAAAAATGGCCATAAAGAGCTCTTGGACAGGTGTTAGGATCCGGGATTTTGGAGATCGCCTGAACGAATGAGAGCCAGGACCCCGATCAGTTGGGGCGCAAGGTTTTTTCTGTGATTTTTCTGGGTCGGTTGCTCGGTTTGAGAACCGCTGTTTCAGCCAGTTTTAGACACCGATTACTCCCAGTGAAGAGCAGAAGCCTGAACCAAACGATCAGATCTTTAATCAACCCTCCGTTTGATTTGCAGGTACCAGGTTTAGACCGCTGTCATTTGAGGTTCCTAAACCCTTGTTTCCGGTAGCTGGCGTGCCCATGCTGCAGCATCATATCGAAGCATGTGCAAGGGTGAGTGTCTTTGATGTTCAATGTAGCCATATTATCCAAAAAAAAAACAACTATTGGACTGCATTTCTACAGCGCTTTGTATCCCGAGTAAAATTAACATCAGCAGCTGTACTTTTACTTTAAGGCACTTTAACCACCGTTGCTAATTACCGATTCGAATGTTTTGTGTGACAAGGTGCCAAATATGAAGGAAATTTTGATCATCGGCTTTTATCAGCCAAATGAAGAACTGACCAGATTCCTGTTTAACGCACAGCAGGAATTCAAGATCTCCATCAGGTAAACAACTCAGCACTAACAGGTAAACGGCGACGTTCCTGCTCCCTCACTGAACCGCTCAACGTCTACGCTGCACTTGTCTACCAGCCGCGTCTTTCTCCTGTCAGACATCAGTCAGAAATCGATTCGTAAAAGTATCTGATTGCAGTGTATGATGAGTGGTGACGATGCTCTGATACACAGGTATTTGCAGGAATACGCAGCCCTGGGTACCGGCGGAGGAATCTATCACTTCAGAGATCAGATTGTCTCGGGCAGTCCAGAAGCGTTCTTTGTTATGAACGCTGACGTCTGCTCAGAGTTTCCGCTGGCCGAGATGCTGAGCTTCCAGAAGGAACACGGAGAACCGAACAGCTTTGTTATCCTTGGGACAACTGTAAGATTTCAGCCCTGGCACCTTCACCGTCTTTAATAGAACTGTTTGTCTTTCTTCTTGTGGTTTGATTCACTGCCTGTGATGAAAAATCTGTTGTTGTCAGCTGTTTGATGTGCGCGTGGATGATAGCATTGATCCCAAATCATATCACCGTTTCTCCATTATTAGGCCAACAGAAAGCAGTCCATGAATTATGGCTGCATTGTTGAAAACGAAGAAACAAATGAGGTATCGATTCGCCATTCCGCATTATCCACACCTGCAAGGACGATTTCACATTAAAAGCATCGTTACTCCTCCGTCCGCAGGTCTTGCATTATGTGGAAAAGCCAAGCACGTTTGTGAGCGACATCATCAACTGCGGCGTGTACCTGTTTAACCCGGACGTCTTCCAGCACATCGGCGCTGTCTTCCAGAAGAATCAACAAGACATGTCGTTGTGAGTGGGAAGACTCGTCCCGGTGATGCGTGGGTGGGAATGCATGTGACTTCCATTAATTCCATCTCTTTGGTTCTCTTCATTTCATGTCCGTTTCTTTCCCATCTCCTCTCTGATTTCTGTTTCCTCGCTCGTTCATCAGATATCCGTTCGATGGGTAAGTTTGTTAGACTGCATGGCGTGTTTACGCTACTTACTGTATGGTGTGAGCTAGAGCAGATGACCCATGACGAGGCTGTGATTACATTGGATCCTTTTTTCAACATGTTTGTGCACCCTTCAGTCATTTCAGAGTGGTTTTGGTTTGTATCTTCCCTTCGAGTACCATCTCTGAGCAAACCCTTCTCACCAGCAGGCCGGAGAAAAGTCACAGAAAAACATAATCCATGCATGTGTGCGTTACATTCGTACGCAGCGTGTTTTTTTCCTGATCAGAATCCAAAAATAACATCAGGATGTAATGATGACAAACATGTGCCTTCGTGGATTTAAACCTTTTTGGATCTACGTCTACGAATCTTGAGAATTTGCCACAGAATTTCCACATATTTCCTCTTGCGTGCCACCAGGGGGCACTCCACTGCACGTACCACTGCTCTTCATCACCCCGAGGGGAAGCAGAAGTTTACTGACTTTCTCGTGGCGGGTCAGGCGTTTTGTCTGCACTGATACTTGTCCAAATTTATGAGGCACACAGTGAGAATGATGTCGCCTTGTTCCTTGTTGCTCTGTTTGTTTTCCCCGTGAACATTAGAAAAGGGCCTCCCATGTAATCGCAGAATAAACCTCTCGGCTATTTTCACCCTTCATCTGTATGCCATGGGCGCTTGAAATGGAACACAAAAGGTCAGATTCAGTGTCCATCGCTGACCTCCTAATGAACGAAGCTCCGACTCGGCAACATTTTCAACAACTCTTTGTAAAGTCACCCAGGGGTTACTTTGCATAGCTCTTTCATTTTGATTATATTCCTTTCATCAATATTTAAAGCTCTGTTTCATCTCCGGGCCCTCACAGTACGCCGTCCTGGGTCTGCTGACTCGCGAGTTTTCAATCAACGCTCGTTCGTTTTCGGACGGTCAGAAGTGTTTCATCAAAGGTGTGTCATCCGTGCTGGGTCCAACTTCTTTAGAACTTTTCAGGTAGTTAAGGCATTCTAAGGGAACATGAGGTCATTACGCAACTTAAAGACAAGAGTCATTGATTTTGTAGCCATTTAAATCAATAACGTCGACGATTTGGAGACAATTCGGGGACCTCGGTGGTCCTCTGATCATTTTCATAACATCGGAATCGTGATACCTGTCGCCCGTCGAAACGCACAAACCGTATCGTCAGAGGAGCCACGTTTCGGGATTTTCGCGCACGTCCCACCGAGAATCGTTTTACCGTCGGAACAGGACGACGGGAGAAACTTTTTACTGTCAGTTTTTACACGCGCAGTAATGTTGGAGGAATCCCAAAGGATATTACATTAAAGGAGCGAGAGAAGGTCACAAGAACTCTGCGTCATTAAATTTCCAATTAAACAGTGCACATCGTAGTCCATAAATATTAAAATAGTTCATTAGATGGTCAGAGAGGATGATTAAGCCGTGATGAAGGACCAAACAGTTTCTCTGTGGTGGTGTTTGGGCTAAGCTGCTGCACATTCTTGCACACTGTGTGTGAATGCGTGGCCGTAGATGGGAACACCGAGCTCGGGGCTCTCAACAACATCCTCATGTCGTTTCATTATAAATGAATGACTTCAGAGAAACCAGGTGCCTCGTTTTTTTTTTATGTGTTGTTCAGATTGCGAAATAAATGACAGAGTTCGTACGTGGTGGTGTCTTTTGCGATGCACCTCAACTTGGCTTTGGACTTCATTCCGAGCTCCAACTTAAAGTGGACACATTTTCTACTAAATGAGGCCCCTGGTTCACGTTGGTGGCCGTGTTATTAAGTGAAGATCTATTTCCTCCTTTCCTCCAGAGAGGAGCCAACCAACGGCTGGCAGCGGGCGGAGGCCATCAGACTGGAGCAGGACATCTTCACCTCTCTGGCTGGACAGGGCAAACTCTACGTATACAAAACCCCCAGCTTCTGGAGCCAGATCAAATCTGCTGGGTGAGCGTGTGTGTGTGTGTGTGTGTGTGTGTGTGTGTGTCAGACTAATCAGGAGGGCAGAAATGTATAGCACGTGTCCTATGAAAGTAAAAGTGTGTGTGAGTTGACTTTGTGCTCATTTTCACAGTGAATACACCTTTGTCACAATATGTATACACGTCGATAGAAATGAAGAAAAGTAGCTTTAAAAATAGCTTTTTCTTGCTCCCAGCTTCCGTCAGATAACGCAGTAGTCTGAACTCACTCCTAAATAAATAACATAAAACGATCTCGGAGGTTATTTTTTCCTGTTTGGGAGGCCAGACGCGTTGAATCAAAGCCACAGTTTCTTCATAAACCTGAACTCAAGCGGGTCAGGATGGAGCCGCGTCGTGCCTTGACATCAAAATCAAACATTACACCTCTAACTAAGTAAAGGAAATGCCGTGTCGGCTTTCTTTATTTTCTCAGGTCTGCAATTTATGCCAGCCGTTTGTACCTCAACCAGTATCACACAACCCATCCGGAGAGACTGGCCACAAATCGGCAGGGCGGGCCCAGAATAAGTGGTACGTTTATTAACCTTTGGAGCTTTTTGTTGTCCAGCGCTGTTTTCATTTATTCTCTATCTTTTTTTTTTTTACAGGTAACGTCTATATTCATCCCACAGCCAATATTGACCCCACTGCCATGGTAAGGCCTGGTCCCTGCTGTGCTGCACTGAGTGTAAAGTAAAGACATCAGCAGCGTGTGCCTCTATTTTTTTCGCTCTATAGTGGACAAATATGCAGCAGTTATGGAAACGCTCAGTATTTTACCTGATAGTTTTACTCCACTACACGTTTACATGAAGTACATTTGTTAAACTTCACGTAAACCCCCACGATTAGTCGCAGATCGGCCTCGGTCGACCTCGCCTCCACGCTGATCATCAAAGGTCGTTTCTTCTCTATCCAGTTGGGTCCTAACGTCTCCATCGGCACCGGTGTGACGATCGGCGCTGGCGTCAGAGTTCGAGAATCGATCATCCTCCACGGTGCAACTCTGCAGGTGAGTTTCTAAAACTGTTTAGTATTATCAGCCAAACAAAGAAGGAAGCTAGTAGTGTGTGTGTGTGTGTACGAATCTGCTTTGTATTCTGATGTGATTTAAAACTAAATCTGATCATTTATTTCCCCTCAAGGACCACTGCTGTGTCTTGAACAGCATCGTGGGATGGGACAGCACCGTGGGCAAGTGGTCACGAGTGGAAGGGACCCCGAGCGACCCCAACCCCAATGACCCCTATGCTAAGATTGACAGTGAAACGCTCTTCAGGGACGGGAAACTCACACCTTCCATCACGATTCTCGGTAAGCCTCCTCTGACCTTTGGCTGGAGCGGTTCAGTCGGTCGGCGAAGATACGGACGTGACGCCGTGCTGTTATTTAATTGGCTGTCAGGGGGGACGTACGGCAGGAGAGGGAGCACGGGCAGCATGTTTACACAGATTAGGACCAGATTGATCATTTACACGCTTGAATGAATTCATCAACAACTGGATGATCTATTGCAGGTCTGTGACGCCATTAAACGACAGCAGACAAACGGAATGTTTCTGTTTGAGCGACGCTCCTCTTTGAATTTTTCTTGTGCATGTAAATGTACAGAGCGAGCAGCAACGTCCAATTATTCTATGATGATTCATCTATTTTTTCCCCTTTTTTGGAATTCCATGTAAACAATTGTAGCTGATTAGATTCGATGAAGATCGGCATAAACCAACACTTTTAAATCAGTTTATTGCGGCAGGTAAACACAGTCAGAGGAAGAAGCCTCCTCATGCGTTTCCTCACCTTGTGGATGTCTCGTACTCAGCTGTACTCCACATTCAGCATAAAACCCAATCCTATAATTTGACCACATAAACTCATATTTCTGCATTACAGGCAAAGACGTTTGAGCGTAGAGTGAATGTAACAGGGGTCAAAAAGAGGAAGTGTGGCACCTCAATGGCACGTCGGTTAAGATCGCACACCACACGACGCAGCCGCGCCCGTTCGATTCCAGCCTGTGCTCCTTGCTGCATGTCATCCCTTCTCTCTCTGCCCTGTGCTTCCTGCCTGTCTACTGTAACAATCACAATAAGGCAGAAATACCAAAAAACTAATAATAAAAAAGCCGTCAGTATAACAGCTTAGTGGGTTGGATCCAGTTTAAACCATTCATCACTGTCAAAAGTCATTTTATGATATTGTCAGATCACTCTCAAGCTGGGCTGGTCTGTGTCCTCCTGGTGGTCGTAAGTGGTATTGCACGTGGCTGTGTGAACTTTAGTCATGTAAACACAGCTAGACTTTGTTACAATATTTAATTGTTTATATGTAATTTTTATTTCTTGTTTGAGTATTGATTCCATCCCTCTGTGACAGTGGATTTTCTACTTAGTCCAGAATAAGTACTGGGTTAGTCTGGAGACGGAAAAGGACATGAGACTGTCCCTGTCCACTACTGGACTGACAAGAAGAGACAGATATTCAACCTGCGTTGGTCCACGGGCCAACACAGGTTGAAAACCCCTGCCCTAAAGTCACAGACTACCGGTTTGACGCTTGCCAATACCAAGATTTCTTCATCTTCTGTCGCAGAGAAGATGGCGTGACTGAAATGTTGGATCCTTTTGCAGCGCGCTGCACTGCAGATTAAATCCTGCCTCGGCTTTGTCTCCTCAGGTTGTAACGTGACCATCCCCTCGGAGGTGATTATACTCAACTCCATCGTCCTCCCACACAAAGACCTGAACCGCAGCTTCAAAAACCAAATTATTCTCTAGTTAATCTTCCTCCCGCCCTGTCCACTTAGCGTCACTGATGAAGGATGCGTCTGAAGAGCACCGGCACTGCCTCTGAGTTACTGTATATAAGATGTCAAAGCAGAAGATATGGGACATTCATTTAGTGGTTTTTGAAAAATTGATTTTTATAGAGCTGTCCTTAAGTCTTTATGCATCATTGGCTGTCAGCAGTAGTCAAGTGATTAAAGAGAGACTAATCACACATGTTGATTCACCTTGAAAAGTGCTGTTATGCCATAATTATATATCGTGTTTTTTTATTAACTTTACTGAACTGTAAAATTACCTGAGACACTATTGCAATCTATTTTGCAAAACACAATATAGTTCTAACTTCACAGACGATCACGCTGCTTTTTTCGAGGGCAGCGTGTACGACGACAGAAACGAGAAATAAAAGTCAACGGCTACAAACAGTGGTTCATTTGTCGGGGTGATTATTTGTGAGGGTCCCTGATTAAAACCTTCATCATCTTCATTATTAGTCTCGTGCAGCGACTAGACGAAACATAAATCAAGTCGGTTTAAGATTTACGTGGCCATCGAGTGGCGTTGCCTTTTAAAACGTGAACTCGGTGAGCCGCCTGAGATTGGGCCTCGTTCTCGGGTTCAATCGTGTTCGCACATTAACGTTTACTTATTAAACCCCCCTGGCACTCATTAAGACTTTAAACGCTTTTCTTCTAATTATTACAGTCAGAATGGCTATTAAGGAGCAACGCAAAACACGTACATAAACACATATTGCTTGTAGAACAACTATTTGTAAATAGTGAAACGGGAAGTGGAGCAAATCTCGAACATTAAGTTGATGGACGGCGCCATTTTTTCAGGGTTGGAACACACTTCGGTTTGTTGTCTGACATGAAAGGCAATCCAAAAATGATGAATTTCCTGAAGTTGTCCGTCCACGTATAATGCAATGTACTCCGACCACTCAGCTTCTCCTGCTCCTTCTGGAGCAGAGAACCTCCTCGCACACAATCTAAAGCTCTGAAACGCCAACAAAGGAAATTTCTTGGATCGCTGCACGTTTCTCTCTTTCGTCTCTCGTTTTGCCAACAATTCAAGCAGCAGAAGTCTCACACCCACTCAGGCACAAACACAGACCTGCTCACGAGTACAACGTGTGACCTAAACTCGCTGTGTTTCCTTTATATCATCACAATTATTCCCTAAAGCTTAAAAAAAAAAAAAAAACCACGTCGTGAGAGTAAGCACACTTTGATTTATGCTGGTTTCTGTTCCTTTTTTGGCGTATGAGAGAGATTTGATTCACAACAACATAATCTAGATTTATTACTCAGGACCTTTACATGCACACAACAACACTGTGATTAAGGCAATAAATACATTCGTTCAGTCTACCAAACAACATAAACACCACAACGCCAGTGAAATCGACATAATTCAAAGTATGCTTCTCCTCCTGGTAACGATACGAGATGATGTCATTGTCAATTGATTGATTCAGATATGTCAGTCAAGGTTATTTGTATAGCACAAAATCACATAACAACGTCTCAGAGGCCTTTACGGGGGCCCACTCAACAAACGGTTCCCGACCCAGCCCAAAGCTCTTTAAAGAGAGCGAGGAAAAACTCCTCCAAAAAACGTTGACTGCAAGGAGAAAAAAAAGGAAGAAACCTTGGGAGAGAAAATTCAAAGAGAAATTCGCTCTCCGCAAACGGCCAGAGGTGCAATAGGAGGCGAATATATTGGATAGAAGAGATGTAACAACACAGAAATGTAACAAATACGCTACTTGAGACCAGATTGTGTAAAATAATCTCAAGTTTACACAGATGTGGACGAAATGAAATAGAGAGAGAGAGAGAGAGAGAGAGAATAAAAGCAATGCATGAATGGAGACAACAAAATAGTTGACAGTCAAATATGGAGGGAGCATCAAAGAGGAACTATCTACAAAAGCGTTCTTCATGATGTAAAGTCAGACATTTTTGATCCATCAAAGGCAAAAAAAAAAAATAAAAAAAATAAAAACAAGCCACAGAGGGAATCATCTCAGACAGACAGATCCTGAATAATCCATCTAAATTAATACACGAACGTAAAAGTTCGATTAAATCTTTGGGTCAAAAAAAGATTCAGAGAGCCGCTTTAATCTGAACGCTGCAAACATTTCTACTCCAAACGTGGAACATCAGCACAACGGAGCAGAATGCTGAGATGCTGCACTTCGACAAACTTGGATCCTCTCCGACTTCCGGATGGAATCAGTCTACCGGATCATCCACACCGATACTTTTCATAGCCATCACACACCGGGAACCAATTACAACCCCCCCACACACACCACCACACCGCTGCTGCAGTCCACCAGGACAGCATCCAGGTGGTTTTCGGGGGACATCTTCTCTCATTAACAGTCCAAACATGCGGAGCCTTTGTGTCTCCGGTGATGGACGGCGGACACACTTCAATCATCCACCGATCCGGTGTTACTCCACCCGGTAATTGAATCGTTGTCATCTTCAATCAGTCCAGGTAAAGTTTAGTCTTACTTTTTAAGATTTAAAGAAAGAACCTGCAGAATTCGTGCTCACTTGCCGCTGTGTGTGTGTGTGTGTGTGTGTGTGTGTGTGTGTTACCAAGACAACAATCGTTCAGTCTGATTGTCCAGGTAACCACTAGATGGTAACACAGACTCAGGACCGAACAGCGATCCTCAGTCTGGATTTGGTATCAGGGATGGTCTGGATCTCTGATAATGTATCTGAAATACACATTGAACATTTTTTTTTTTCCCCGGATCTGCATGTACGACAATTCCACGGCAGACATTCCGTGGAATTGTCCCTCTCCTCTGAAACACGGCCGTTCCGTAGCGTGGAGCAGCTTCGGGGAGTGTTCTCTGCAGACCTGCGGTATCATCGATTCCCGTCTCCGTGTTATTGTGTGTACTCCGTGTGTATTCCCACGATGAGTTTACAACTTTGGGCTATTTCCAGCTTTCTTTAACAGATCATTGCTGCGCCCGGAGGTTCTGTTAAACGGGGCAGTCGGTGCAATGGAAGGGCTCTCCGGTGGAAATGACGCATGAGGAGAGCCGGGCCGTCTCCATTAGCCCACGGCCACTCTAGGATGGACACGGACAGTGTGGTGGAGATGGAAATGCATCGTGCCTCGCAGGTTAGGTCCGTATATGTGTGTGTGCGTGTGTGTGTGTGTGTGTGTGTGTGTGTGTGTCTTCTTTCTGTTTCTACATCCAACGTTCTAACAGCCCGACCTCCGCGTGACTCCAAAAAACACGCGTCCACACCGGGGATCTGCGTCGAGATGAGTTCCGAGGCTTCTTCAATTGTCTCCACGTTGTCCTGATGATTGTTCTGCGTGCGCATCTGTCCAATCACAAACAGGATTCCAGAGGAGCGGCGTGTGTGTCTGATAAATGGGGCCTGAATAGGTTTGGGTGGTGTTTGTTCGCTCATTTGTCCTCCAGCGAGTCTCTTCGATCCTCAGAGCAGAAATAAGGAGTTTGGAATATTCTTAAAAAAAGGGGGGCGAGGAACGATCATATCGCAGCTCGGAGGATGGAGGTACAATCAGAGCAGGCAAACAGACCACACAACAACGTACAAATAACAATAAACAATCAAATCAGCTTTGAGTTTCCACTTAACTATCGTGTGTGAGTGGGTGTGTGTGTGTGTGTGTGGATGCGTGCCAGTAGTGGGCGGACTCGCTGTAGGCAAAGGTCCAGGGATGTTTCCACCTGAGAGGACCGGTGCCCAACAGAAGACTAAAAGACTGACAAATGAGCTGTCAAATAGAAAGTGACAGTTTCACAGCGCTCAGATTCATACGGTAAAGAAAAATAGGATTTGGCTGTCATGCCTCACCACAGAATGCAAATGTTTTGCTCAAACTGTGCTCTGAAACAACAGTCTGACATTTCCCAGAGGTATGAAGCAAACATTCTTGTTCCTCACTCACTTGTGCTTTACTCCAGAAAATGTTAATTTGGACTTTCTGGCTTCCTAAATGCAGCACTGTGTGATTCCAACGAGGCTCTGGTCTCTGATGCGCTTATTAAATAGAAAACTCTGCAGTGGAGCTACTTTACAATCGAAAAAAAACCCAAAAACAGCCCAGTTTAACCGTCACGTGACCTTTTAAATCACTCAAACCGGGACTCTGACTTATTAAACCCCGAACGTCCATTCACAGCAACATAAACAAGCCAAAAGGAGTCCACTTAGTTTGTGTTGATCCCACTGACAAAGAGGACATTCATAATCATTTCCTGTCCATCCCTCATTTCTCCTGCCGGGGGTGCAGTTCTGTCAGAAGTTGATGAGAACTATCCAAAGCGTCCCATGTAATGGGATTAAAGGCTACATGAGCAACAAAATAATTATAATTTGCCTTTTCAGAGCCTGCTAGCCTTGGACCACCACTAAGATCCAATCAAAGCCCCTCACACCAGCCACAATCTTTCAAAATAATGCCGCTCCCAGTGTGAATATGGACCGCAGTTGTTGATGCTCTGTAAAAGCAAACTAATGTTTCAAATCATCTTTGCCTCAGCATTAGTTGTCGCATGCTAAGCAGCTTTTTTTTTTTTTTCCCACAGTCAGAGCTTCTCTCCACATAAAACACTTTGGAACAATTTGACAGCAGGCGAAAAGAGTGGAAGAAAATTATCCTCGAGAACAGCACTTTTTGGTTAAAATGTTGACAGTTGGTGTTTTTTTTTTTAAATTTATTTTCATGCGGCACTTTGAGGAACATGAAAAAAAGTGGAAGTTTACAAATGAAAAGAGCTTTAGGATGAAAGAGAAAAGGAGAAAAAAGGAAGAAAGGATGCAAAATGTTCACATCTACGGAAGCTGCTTGCAGTTATTTGTCGAATTCAGACGTTATCTCGAGATAACAAAGCTTGATTTCTTGTGATAATGTGTTAATTCATCTCCTCTCAAAAACAACAGTTTTCTCTTTTTACAATGTTCATCAATGTTCTTCACTTATCTCATTATCTAGAGAAAACAGACGTTGTTTTCTCATGATAAATGAATCCGTTACCGTGAGAAAACTAGTTTTGTTGTCCGAATAATTAACTCGTGATCTTGAGATAACTGCATTCAAACGGTAAACGTGAGCACGGCCACGATGTAAGAATCTGGATCTGGACAGGACAATCGATGTTTCTGTGTAAACATTCGGCCCCGGTAACAATCAGAAAACTTCAAATGCTCAGTTTTGCCGTGAGCGTTGTGTCTGACGCGTTGTACGAGTGTTCCCGTGCCTACAGGTTGGATATTTAACGCTCCATTAGCCACAGCTCTTACACGCGAGACGCCACATGGACGGGGTTGGTTTGAAAACTGTTATGGTGCTCACTGGAAGCTTTGGCAGGATTAAAACTGAGTCACTGAACAAAACAGACTTGGTTTCATTCATCGTTGGACTGAACAGAACTTTCATCATCTCAGCTGCTCCTTTTTTTTTTTCCTGTGCTCATTTTAGCACAAACTGTCCCTGAAACCAAGAGAAATCATTAAATGTGGAGCGGTGTAATGCCTCTGAGTGCCAGCACTTCAAATTGGGTGAACATCATTTTTTTTTTTTTACCCACCATGCACTGTGATAATATTGTGTTGCGAGGCATATGTTATTTTCTCATCTCGGCTCCTCGTGCGAGTATCGAACAGGGCTCCTGTAGATGCATTGTAGGGCTGTTAAAAGCACTACAAGGTTAGGGGAGATGTCCAACAACATAATAAAGTGTTTGATATGTCCCCCTCGGTGGCAGTACGGGAAGCAGTGTCCCTCTATCTATGTCTACGCTCTCTAACTTCCGTGAGCATCACAGGATGTTGCCAGGCTGGAAGGGACATTAAATCCCTCCGGTGTATTCTGGCTCTGAACTGTGGTCTCCTCTCTGTTGGACATCCTGGAACACCTCCTTGGTAGATGTCCCGGAGGCCTCTTGAACCACCACAGGAGCAGAGGTGGTTCAACTCCGAGCTCCTCTTCAGGTCCAAGCTCTCTGCCGCGTGTCGCTAAGGATGAGTCCCAGAAAACTCAGACGCTAGAAACCACGATCCCAGCACTCACAGCCTGAGGTAAGAGGTGAAACGTTCAGTAAAGTCTCAGCTCTCTCCTCATGATAGGACCTCCACACAACGTCCAAATCACAGCACTAATCCGCCTCAATCGTTCTCTCGCTGGAGAACAAAACCCAGAGACACTTGGACTCCTCCGCCTCGGGCGTCAACTCGCTCCCCCACCTGCGGAGGACGATCCACCATTTTCTGGCAGAGAAGTATGGTTTCACATTTGGGGGGGTGCTGATGGTCATCCCCGACGCTTTGTACACACGAGAAATAAAATAGAAAGAAAGAACTGAAAGGAATTGTCCTGTAGGAAAATCCAATGTTTTATTTACACCGTCTCAGGCAAAAATGAACCAAACATGAGGAACACCTCTGAGTGTAACGCTGTCCAATACAACACAGCGTCGTCGGAGCGTTGGGATCGGTTGTAATAGAAATTAACGGTATGCTGCGTGTCACACGTGGCGAGGCGTCCTCCGGTGACATACGTGGGGTGAAGACGAACTTACAGCAGCATCGTAGGAGGAGGCTGGGTTTTATGATACGTCAGTAAGGTGTCGATTCGTCAGCCGTGTGTACTGCCTGTAGTTTGTACGTCTGTATCGGACTCCGTTACGTTGTCTGACCTATCTGCCGATTGACCCCCTGACCTTTGTGAAGTTTGTACAGTACACATTATTACACAGGCGATAATTGGAGTGATATTTATCATGCATTGTGGAAAGTGAAACGTTTTGGTGTATACTTCAGTAAATAAAATGTTTTCCTGAATGTCAGCATTTTGGTTGCAGGGAGTTGCCATGGGAAATAAGCTAACAGAGTAACAGCTGCTGGAGCTCATCTACAGAAATGTCAAAGTACTTTGGATCATTATTCTGTTGTTGCTCGTGTGAATTTCGTGTGAGTCTTGTTCCGACTGTGTTGCTCATCAGGTTTTCGCTGCGTTTTCTTGACAACAGCCTCGCTCGTTACGCGGCTGCCAGGTCACACTAGGCTGTTAACCCTTTTGTTTATGCGTCTGTCGGATCCACACGAGTTTAAACCCAATAAATAATAAAATTTCGGGGCTGACTTTAATGGATGTTCATTGGATTGTCCAGCAGGTGGCAGCATAACGCAGTACTGCGGGCTAGCACGCGTCGTGAGGGATGAAGAGTAGGTTTGCGTATGTCGCAATGTGAATTGCAATCATGGAAGGACACTACAAATGACCGTTTTTATGTTTTTTAACTTGTCAATAAAGAAAACAAAACATAGGAACGAACATAGCCAGGATTTTCCACAATCAACTGTCAAAAGACGACGCACAGTTGACAAGACAAGAATCTTCACTATGATTCTTCATATAAAATAAATTAAAGCATAAATACATACAAGTATACAAGTATTTTCTTCAAAGCTGATAGATCAAAATATGGAAATGTGCTACTATTGCTGTTTTAATGTACAAAAAAGGTCACGTGAAGGTCAGGTGAGGTCAGGTGAATATGAAAATAATTTCTGAATATAGCATGTTGTGTTTATAGAGAATATGAAGAGTAATAACTGGGTGGTTTACATATCATCTGTTCATTCAATTGTTCTATTCTGCCTCGAAGAGGACAAATACAGAATAAAGGCGTCGCTGACATATTCCAGTAATATTTAGATTTTGATTGGAATAACACATTTCCAAATTCCATCGTGTCTCTGTCTTGCTGTTGACATTATGAAAACGCTATCATACTAATACAACGGCAAAAATGAACGCCGTGAATTATGCGATTGCTCAGGTGAAAAACAATAATATCTGTGTTGTTCAAACATTTCTATCGTGGAATCCAACCTCCGCAATAAAATCCAACGACAGGGAGAGGTGTGCTGAGTGGACACAACGTGGATGTGTCAAAGTTTATCCACCAACTGTGGGAAAGTTACACAGCACGTACTAAAGATTCTATTTTAGCTCAACATGTCCACAGAGGGAGACTTAAAATTTAAATGTCACTCTCAAATACCCATGCAACAAATGTATATTTGAATATTCAAACACTTGGCGCCCTATTGTTTTCCACGCATGACTCCCACAAAGAGACGGAACCGCTTAACAAACTCATTCTTTGGATCATTCTTTCTTGTATTATTTTCTAGCTCAAATACAATAATTGAAGGGACCAATGAAACATCGACCCGGGGGTATTGTATGTAATTACTCGTAGAACGTTTGGTAGAGTGGATAATCCATAGAAAGAGGAAAATGAAGCCATATTCACACAGATGCTTGTGAGTATCCTGGCAGCGTCTGGGGAGCAGAGGGGCCAAGCAGCCATGCATGCAGCTAAGTGAAGCCTTGATAATGTGGGCTGGAAAGCTTCTTGATTTATGCAGAGGGGTAGATGGTCCAAATGTATCCTCCTGCAATATTTATTAGACATGCACACCATCACTCTGCCTTCTCAATGCAACAGTGGTGGGCAGAGAGAACACTACTCACTGCAGCGCATAATGTAAGGCTGTTATGGAGGATGGCAGTGTGATTATTTGCACCATTTACATAAGATCACCGTTTTGCACATTCTGTATATTCCAGATTAAATGGTCAGAGGAAGAGGCTGTCCTGGGGGGCGTATGATTCTGCAGTGCTAGCAGCAGCCATCACATTGCTCCTGCATTAAAATAAGCCTTACCTTTATTGATGTGTTGTCACGCATTACATTCCCGTCCTCTCAGCAAGCTCTTTATGGAACGAGGATGGACCGCGTGAAGAGAGACAGCGCAAACAAAAAGCCAATAAATACAAGCTCTGTCACGGTTAATCATCTATAAAAAAATAAACAATTAAAATAACACCTAATCCATTCTTTGTTAAAAATGACAAATGCTACAATTTTTTTCCACTTGGCAACTTTATTGGTTTATCTTGGTTTAGTTTAGTTTGTGTTTTGTGACTAATGAGCAGGTGTCATGCAAGATCCACGCGTTACATCATCTCTTTCTGCTGTACTACATAACAACCAATGACAATGTAAGACATCATCACGTAGGCTACACCTCGTCATCATGTCTTAAAGTGACAATGCACCATTTACGCGTCTATAAATGGTAACATCGTAACCATGTAGCTCTCTGCATCACCAAGAGGACTGAGTTTGACCGTTTTTATGACCACCTGAACTACGATGATGTGCAGCAACTGTGTTCATACCTAATACATGATAGTGGTCCGCAACCTGTGTTTTTAACGCCTATTGTAATTAGGTGAGTGGCAACACTTATTTATATATATATATATATATATACAGTATATATATAATTTACACTACCCCAGTAAAAAAAACTAATGAACAAAAGCACAGAAAAATATCAAGCTGCAACAAATGTTTAATCGACTAATTGGTCGAGTGATGCAACAATTAATCAGTAGCCATCATCTCGTCCGTACGCCTTAGCGGTTGTATTAGTCATGTGCTTGTGAGGTGTAGCAATATTTACTTATATTTATTTCCATTAGTCACTGCTGTGTTGTATTATTGTACGATTCACTGTCTTATTTTTTTTTAAAATATTTATATGACTTGTCTAACATGAGCGCCCTCGGGTGGAGCCCCTGCAGACTTGGGGAGTGAACCCCGTATCTCGGCTCAGTCTCCTCCGTGCTTTCAGTGTGATGAGCTCCGTAAAATATTCATTAACTTTGTTTTAAGTGCAAATTTTGCCATTTCACGTGAGAACGACGTGCTGCTTTTGTCACAAATCACGGCGTTGGCGAGTTTTTTTATTCACTTTCCTACTCTGTTAAAGTTGGCTCAGCTAGCTTAGATACCAGGTCGGTGTAGTTTAGTGGGAAACACCTGCGTCACAGGCTAATGAACGGTTAGCGGCACTTGGTTTTTACCGAAGCCGGATGTGAGAAACGTCATGCGCACCAGGTACATTTTAAATTACATTTTATGTTAAATAATTTTTATCAATAGGTGATAATATCCCGGTCTGCTGTATGGTATCCTGGATGTGCTTTGTGGTGCTTGGTGTTACCGAACCTGGCAGGTAGAAACCTCATATGCTAATTTGTGCTGCCAGGTGACGTACTGTGTGGGTATTTGGGAGAAAAATAAACGACTACTCTAATGCACGAACAAGTATGACACCTCTACACTAGCTAACAGTAAAGACAAGAATAAAACAAGCATTGGATAATGTATTTTAATTATCTTAACTGAAATACAAGCAAAAGGGTTGAGGGTTATATGTTGACATTTACTATTCAAATGGTAAAACACACTTTTTAAATCCTAAATATTTCCTTTATTTCAGTGTATATATAAATTTACAACAAATAGATCTACCGAGCATCACAGAAAATGCATTAGTATAAAAAAATCATAGAAATTTGGATGTGAGGAAATAAAAACTAAGAACTTTCCTTCGTGCAATTCCAAAACTCGCCTCTAGAGGCATGCTAAGGCCATGGTAACGGCTATTGACGTTTAATTCCATTCGAATTTCATTATACTTATTCAACCACGTGTCACAGACCCACTATTATTTTCCTTCAATTTAAGGTTAGTTTGAACCTACACCCAGTATGTTACTATTATAATGTGTCCGTAGAGACTACATCGAAAGTGGTGCCTTGAGACAGGGTTGCTCTTGAAAGTCTTGGAAAAGTCACGGCATTTGAAAATATGTTTTCCGGGCTTGCAATTTTTGGAAAATGAAAAAAGTCTGGAAAATAAAAAAAATAAATAATTGACAAGTCAAGGTAAAACCTGTGAAGATAAAACCACACACATTTATATCTTTGTTAACCATTGGTATAATCTAAGGAAAGCAGATTGACTGCCATCAGATGCTTTCCTATTCATGTCATTATTGATTTTTTTTTTTATATTTGCAGACATACACTTGAGCCATCATCATCACAAACAAAGTTTCAATAATCCAGCTCTGCTAAAAAATAAAAATTATGGCTAAATAAAGCTGAGGATGAGCTGGTGTGTGTTGCTTATTTGTGATTTGAGATGTTCACACTGTCAACAGTTAACATATCGCACCATAGAAACGGAAATGTGAGCCAAAACTATGTTAATCTGTGTAATAACTCACTCAATACACGGTAAGTACTTATACACCTTTCAGTTCTATGTTACCCATGTAACAACTCCTGAGGTGACGTTTATGGAGAATCACACCAATTGTACACATCCATGGGGTTGGCGGTTCGATCCATGCGTGGAAGTGTCCTTGAGGGAGAGCCAGGACCCCGAGTTGCTCCCTGGGCGCTTACAGCTGCCCTCCGCCCCCATGTGGGTGGGTTAAATGCAGTAATCAAATTTCATTTCTGCATGTAAGAAATACAGAATATGACCAAATAAAGGCGAAAGCCCCCGATTCTTCTTCAGTTCACTTCATTATTCACAGGAAGTAATGCTTTGTGGAGTTACAGATGTCAGTTCATCTGACTCATACAGTCACAAAGGCAAATGCATTTGTTTTCACATGCTGACCAGAATTTGTTGATTTTTTTTCTTCTCCCTCTGGAAGAGGATGAACTCTATTGGGGTTGTCGCTAGCCACTCGGGTCCCACATCGGATGAAATCAAGGATGATGCAGTTCAGGTAGGAATTTTTTAAAAAGTATTTACTGATGTGAAAATCTTTTTTCTTAACCTGACCTTATGTCCAGAAATGTTTTACATTCGTGCTCCTGACAAATTGGAAGGTTACAATCCTCACAATCTATCCAATTCCAATTTGCCTTTCTCTGTTCCCAGTAGAGGGCACTGTGGGTATTCATTCCAGGCTCCTGTGTGTGAGTGGGTGTGTGCGTGGATGTGTGTGGGTACTGTGGGTATTCATTCCAGGTTCATATGTTAGACCCCCCCACCACAGTGATTATAATGTTTGACTGTATTGTTTTTGCCTAACTTTGTGCCACTCAGTAAATAACCACATACAGTTTTTATTTCTCTGATTGATATAGAGAATTCCCTCTTTACCTGTGAGGGCAAAACAGCTCAAAAAAATAAAATACATCACATTTCATACATCGGATTCAATTAATTTACTTGCACACTATAGGGTTTGGATGCCAAGCAAATATGTGTCAGCCTTAAAGTATTTGTTTACCGAATAAATCAACATAAAAAACAAAACCCCCAAATTCTGTGATTGACAGTTGTACTTATGATGTTATGTTCATTGCAAATATGCATGATGTGTGTTTCTATGTTCACCTCATCTATTAATCTCAGCAGACGTGAAACATATTACGGTTTGTTGTAGCGCAGGTAAAAATAAATAAATAAAATTGAAATTAACAATCAAATTAAATTAATATAATTCAGGCATGTGTGGTTTGATTACAACATCTTACTGTGATTACTTTCAGAGGTATTTAATTTTGAACTGCAGTTATGCTGAATGACTATTTATTCCAAAGTCACTTCACACATGTACACTTCAGTTATAATGTAAAATTTTGTGTCCGCTGGAACACAATTTGGCTATTTTATTGCCCTTAAAGTCCTCTCTGACGCACCAATGTAAACATGAATGCATGCACACGCACATAAATATACAATGTGACCAAACCCCACTTCAGCTAAAATCTACCAGCAATGACAGCATCAGTGTTTATGCTGCATGAAACAGCTGCAAAAAAAACCACTTTAAAGCCTCACAAATCTGCACATGAAACTATTGCTTTTATCTAAACCATTACCTTTGGTCAGGTTCTTTGCCACAGCAACAAAATGTCATTTAGAGTCTAATTTGATTAATTGTGCAGCATTAGTAATATTGCGGTTTTTGAGCTTTCATGCATCAGAGAGGCCTTATGTTCAGTATTATAGGTGAGTCTGCACTCAGCACTTTGATCAGCAAGCTTCTGTTCTGCTGTGGCACCGTTACGCCTTGTTTAAATATGCAACCTATACATCCTGGATAGATTATGTGGATGACGTCCAATGACGATGACAGGACTTGCGTTTATACTGTATATTGCATTAACATTATCTGGATGCTGTCGCTAACTGAATGATGTTGACTGATCGTTACGCATTGTAAATATGATTTAAAGACATTCCACATACAAAAGCATCCCTTTAAAAGCACTTTTATAATGTATACATGCATATATAAACATAGAGACACAAAGATAGACATACTCTTTATCGTGCGGAGAAAAAGTATTTACACCTCTTCACTTTTGCCACATATGTTTATGTTAGAGGTTTATTTGAAAAGGGTTAATTTTTTTCCCCCTCATCTATCTCCAGACAATAGCCAATAATATGGAGGAGGAGCAGGGCCAAAGAAAAAAAACAAAAAACAGTTTGACGTTTTTTTTTTTCTACAATTCATTGAAGGCAGAATTTCTGAAAACAAAAATGGATTGGAATAAAAAGAATGAAACACATGTGGGATAACAATAAAGTTCCTTGCTCCGTGAATGATGATCATCTCTAAATTGTGAAATAACATTTTGATCCGAGCAGACTATTCCTGCACAAATCCCCTTTTTCCTTCAGCACGCAAATCGATCATCCTTATCTGTAACAACCAGGAAAATGTCAAAAAATAACGTCAAACCTTGTGGATACTGCATGGACCTACACCTTTGGGAAAATGTCCATTCCAACAAGTGGTTTGGGATTGAAGCAAAATATTGCATCACATCTTGCTGCTCTCTACCTTAACTTCATAACCTAATTAACTACTAACTTGCTAATATAGATCAAAATGAGGGTGCTTTTAATCAGATAGCATTGTAATCACAATACCATGTGCAAGCAGTTACACCTTTCATTTACATGCAATTTCAGTGTCTGGATAACTTAACCAAATAACAAGATTGGATGTTAACATGAGGTGGAAAGGCCCCTGTGTGAATGAGAATCAGCCACTCTTACATTTATGATTCCTTTCTAAAGAGCAATTTCTGATTTACGTTCCTATTTCTTTTTAACCCCCTCGCTTTGCTACTTACATTTAATTTCCTGGTGACTCCCTCCAGCCTTCTTATCCGTCTTTCCCGTGCGTGCGACCCCATCATGATTGTCAAAATGGAATTTTTTCTTTGTAATTTAAAGACTCTTGCTGATTGGAAAAAAGTCAGTGTGACGGGGGACCGTTGTGTGTACTGCAGAATGCTCCTGGATTTTAGAAAAACACTCTAAATAATCAGCAGGACACTGGATCCACTCGGCACATTCATTTAAATGAAATGGGGTTTATCTATGAAAGACATGATTTGTGCGTAAATTGACATTTCTCATAATCGCCCTCCTTACAGCAGTTGAGTATTTAGAGGAAAAACAGTTTGTCTGTTTGTCTATCATGTTGCGGGGACACGTATTGTAAACTGGATGTATAGATGATTAAATAGACAAATAGATGAGGCTTGCTCTATTATCTTGGCTCATGCTACAATGACAATATTAACTGCTGCTTGTCTATAACTGCTAGTTGGGGGCAGCTGAAGGCGAAAGCCCCGATTCTCTGTCTACTTAAGTCTGTTTTTCAATTCTGACGAGTCCTGTTGTTTCTTTATTTATGGTATTAATTAAAAGTATTTTAAGTATTTTAGTATGCTTGTGTAGCGAGTTTGAAACAGTGTGCTTGGCAGTAAAAATAGCAACAAAGGACATCGATGGTGCCTAAAATCAGGTCTTTTTTCAAAACTTCAAAACTATAACTTTTCAGTTACTGCTGGTTTTATTGCACTTTGTTGTTCATAAGGATGAAAATAATCTGATCTACTTTTTTTCTTGAGATATTCGAACTAGTGGCAGATAGGAATTAAATGTACTTTGCTGAGGAGAGATAGTTAGTTAGAGTTATGCTTGCTTGTTAATTAGCAAGTTTACTCAAACCATTTGGTTAGACTGGGTGTGAGGCTTGACCTGACCCAGATGCAGGGGCAGAACCTGGAATTTCATAAATTATTTATTAACCTAGGGCAATGGGGTAAATTTTCAACAATTTTTGATATTGTCAAAAGTAATGCACTTCCTCCACCTTGTTGTTATTGTTTTTATTGTGACCTTCTGGTTAATGTTTTATTTTTCTGTGTTCATGATCATAGATAAAATGCCAAGTGTGACATACACAAAATTCTGCCCTTTGTATTGTCATGTAATCACTTGGCAGGAATAATGATTGGATTTTCATTAGGCACCAGTTTGATTTGGTGGCAGAGTGGCTGCAGTGATGGATTTAGACAAAATTATTTTCTAATATTTGTGCTCATTATCATATTGATGCATTTACAAAAAATATGTATTTGTCAAGGTATAAATAGCTGGCAAGCTCAAACAATAAAAGACAAAATACATGTCTATCATCTCTCTGATACACTAAAATCATCAATTGTTCTTGGTAGCTTTCATTTTTGAGTTTTGTTTTGTCTGTACTTCTGTTCACCTTCTGTCCACTTTTTATCTTTCCATTCCAGCTCTTATGACCTACACTTAAAATTGCCTGAAACATCAAATGGTTATGTTACTAAGAAATACCAGACTCAACTGCAGGAGTACTTTTCCCACTAAATTGTACTAAAAATGTAACTTTCAACAGAAAAACTGGAAATTTGCTGGACCTCAATGAAAAGAGGAATGTAGTTCATACTTTTAGGCTGCTTCCCCAATGAGCCACATAAACCTTTATTTAGGACAAAAAGCTGTTTTGATGTTTGATTGTGTTGATTGCTCAGAGCTATACCTTCTCTAACTGCATCACATCTTCAAAACATCTTCAGTCAGTGGGAGAACATTGGAAAAAATCCCACTCCACACAAACATAAAAGTCACTGTCAAATATTTTTCTTAACACCATGAGCCCTTCAAACATTGATTACTGTGCGTGTCTGTGTTGAATTTGTTTGCAGCACAATTATGAAAGCAGTGTGTTAGAAGCAGGGGAAGTGAAAGCATGGAACTCCGCACTCCCGTGAGAGCTATTATTGGCCTTGCTGATGCAGGAAATATATTCAATGTAGAAAATAATACCTTTGAATAATTAATTAGATGAGTTTAAAATCAACAGCCAACACACTGAGTGCACTAACAGCTGCTGGATACACGTGAAAATAATTGATAAGTAGCAAATGTGATGTGTTTAAAAGTTGGTTGTCGCTGCAATTAATGGTAAAACTACACACAGAGTTTGTTCTAATGGTCCAAATTTCCTGCACCTGTGGGGGAGAGGCCAGTAAAAAGATTTTGTTAGGTGCCAGTAACTCCTACTTGTCAGTCAGGGTGCCTTCATGATGGAGGGCATGTTCAGACTTGGATAACTGGAGTCCTTCACTTGTTATGCCCTTCGAGGGAATCCTGACTCACCCCTGCAGGTGAAAAGAGGCAGGTTTCAGCATCACTTTCCACGGTTGCCAGTAGTTGTCTGCTGAAGAATCATTAGGTAGTTTTAAAGATGTTGCTATCCAAACCCAGGATGATTTGTCTCTAATGGCTTTTTTTTTTATCCCACTTGATATTTAATATTCCAAAAAAGGATTTGATTGGTGAATCGCTTTCATGTGACAATGAAATGCTCTAGATTCCGTATCCGTCAACTTTCTAAATGTATAAACCTATTAAATTTGCATTTAATAAATGATTGAGAAAACTGACCCAAGAAACTAAAATGTTAATAGATAATAAACATATCTCTAAGACACTTGAATGTTGTAGAGATAAGGTCTCCATTAAAATTATTAACTGTATAACTTAGAGTTTAAAGGGGTTGTTTCACTGCTTTTATTCCATTTTACACACTTTTGACTTGTGCTTTCCTTTAATTGTCCTTTAAATTCCTTGATATTTAATTAATAATTGTAATGCTTTTAAGTAAGCTCACTTCTGGAAATGCTCCTCCTACTTCTTCCATACTGGACACACCCACTGCAGTGCCCCTCTGTTAGATATTCAGTTTGATAGAAGTATGAGAGTACATGAAAAGTTCATAAAGCAAATGTGAGCAGATGCTTCTTGCAGAGATAATGTCGAGTATAATCCTGTCTCATGTCTGTCAGACCCACAGGACTGTCATTGACTTTGAAGGTTGATTAGAATCAACCAGGCCCCTTTGGGGATGTTGATGCTTTATCACTCACATCACAGATATCTCTATTGAGAATGACAATTTTGCCTAGGAAAATTTAAATTTTTGCAAAAGCTGGTTCTAACAATGGACGAAAGGCCATGGGATTGGCCACTGCATGGACTAAAGGCTGTTTTGTAACTACCAGTATGCAAGGCAATTTTAATCTTTCTAAGATGTCTTTGTTCAGTCTTGAATAAGGACGGTGTTGGTAGGAATATTAATGACTTCTGAGAACAGTCACTTTGACAGTATCCCGTGAGATATTCATATTTTCTGATGGTAAGGCCCTGACATGAATTCTGCTAACAAGATACAATTTAATGACAAAACAAAAGAAACAAGAGCATGAAAATGTGATGCATCTGTTTCTTGATGCAGCAAGGCTACTCTTCAAGGAATAAAACTGTATCACGGCCACATTCATACATTAATTTGTGTGTGTATGTGAAAATGTGTGTCTATTTTCAAGTATTGTGTTTGTTCTTGGAGCTCAGTGCGGATGCAGCACTGCAGCTCTATAATGTTAGGCCTTTAGGCTTTGGGCACATCTCCAAAAGCAATGAACTCTCTAGACTATATGCCACCTCTGAGTGGGGCTCAAGACCACTTACATTATACTGCTTAAATTATGATCCCCAGAGCAGGAGTGGGAAATCCCCCCCCACATATAATTCATACATAATGGCAGACTTCCAGGTGGCTTACAGGACCTAAATTCGCTTTCCTTTTAGAGTTCCAAGGACTGATGACACAGTGAGGGAAAATGTGGCAAACAACATAACAGTGAATACAAGTTGCGCTGAAGCTGCACCAACTTTACAGAGACTTTTTTGTTCTACATAGGCGCTGCACACCTCTTTGAATAAAACATCAACAGTAATATTTGAGGCTGGCCTACTCCTCTAGTAAGGGAATACTTGTTTGTTATGCCAGTGCCCAAGTACAAACTTAATATTAAGAGTTATCACCAAAAATGGAACTACAAATATGAAGTAGTAATAAATATGTATATATATATAAGACTATGTGTAATTTAGCATCGACGAATGCATAAAGTTAGTGTCACACACTGATGTCATGTACAATCCACATACAATTCATGGTGCACGCAACCAAGTCCCGTGGACGCTGAAGCAGAAAGGAGACTTGTCCAAGACTAAATTTATGAATAAATGTGAAAACTCTAATCTGTAATAAGATATCAGAAGCAGGTGATTTACGATCAGTCTCGTTAGGCTTTGGTTAAACGCTTGTTTCTTTGTTTTTTGTTCTATTTGTTTATTATATTATATATAACATATATAACACAAAAGGGTTTGGTGTTGTTTGGGCTAAGTATCCTCATAGAGCTACATTTCGGGCCTCTTGTCCCTCTGTGAGGGCTTGTTTGTCAGATGCTCTGGAGGGTATGTGAGTAGGCAGCTTCTCAGAGACTCATATTTTTGCCATGTTTGAGATGGAAGTCTGTTTAGTTGTGTTTTGATGTGCTAGTGTGTGCTCTTATTTTAATGATTATGATCATTATCTAATTTGCACCTAGACCAAAGAACAGCACTACAAGTATTTACATGCTGTTTGTTAAGACAAACTTGAGATTGAAATTGCTGGTGGACATTGTCACAGACATTAATCTGTAATAATTTGAAAGTTCAGTTTAGTGATAATTGTGCCAGGTATTAATGCTCGTGTACAATTTAAATCAAACATTGTTTTGGTACGTGTCGTAACTAGTAGGTTTGAGTCATCACTTTCCCAGAAACTGCATGGATAACAAATTGATTAACTTTAAAAAAAAACTAAAAAAAAACTTGAATCCTCTGTTTGCACATATTTTATAATGAGTTAATGGCAGACTACAGTATTGTAAATGGAGAATGTAATCCGTCTAATCCATCATGTTATTACTGCGAACAAATATGTAAATATTAATTATCTGGGTGTTATAATTTTGTGGAGCTAATTACATTGGAAGAACATGGTTTTTCATTCCATTTAGAATGATAAGGACTAAAAAGTTGCCTGCCTCTGCTCGGCTAGTTCAGGATAATTTTGGAGCAATGAGGAGACAGTCAAATTTACAGAGATTAAAAAATCATTATCACTGTTTAATGAACACACATTGTCATCCCGTGATTTTAATATTTACACAATTCACCAGTAATAGATACACACAATAAGAAGATTATTTTTCTCTCTTTTCCTGCACTGGCTATGGCTTAGTGTCTGCTCAGGACTACCGGTGGCTAGATATTAAAGAATAGTTTAGAATAGTGGAATGTTAAAAACCAAGAAGCCAGGTTTTGTTTTTGTTTTTTGTTGCACAGATTCATGTTCACAATTTCAGGGCTCTAAGAACAAGTAATGTGCAGCATGTACTGTATTTACGATTATACTTGGTGAATGAGTTGGTTATTGCATGCAAATCATGCAAAAACCAAGCCTCAAAACTGTAACAATATATTTAGAAGACAGACATTCATCATAGGCTGTTTAATGTCAAGATCATACATCTTGACTCTGGAAAAACTGCTGCTTGCATTAACAACCCTCACAGCTCAATGACCTGCTGCCCCAGTGTTAAACTTGTCTCAGATTCCCCTCCAAGCATGTGTGTCATTATTGCCAAAAAACAGTAGTGGTATAAAGTAACGAAGAAAAATGCTTCACTACAATGTGTAAGTATGCTTTCGGAGATATGGGCAGTGTCTTGCGTTATTGTGTTGCACTTAATTATCTGAAAGAAAACGCCGGACCATGTCTTCTCCGGGAGTGATCTCTATACAAGGAAATTTCCGTAATGCAGCAGGGGACTCCCTTTATTGATAGATGCCAATAGACACAAAATATACATTGGAAGTGGTGTGCGCAATTATGCATTACAGATGGAAAGCACATAACTGTCCTGCCTTTGTATGAATATTGGGATTTTAATTAGTTGAAATATATTTCACAAACAGTGTGGAGTAGGAGTAATCCAGAAATTTTTGTTAAATGGTCCTAAATTATATGCAAAACGATCCGTATATGGATATGACTATGCACTACACAAATTAAAAATTAAAACAATAACATGTTCCTGCAATATTGTGAAATATACGTGTGGACTGTCTTCTGTGGGTTCCAGCTAATAAAAAGTCCACTAAAATCTTCTAATCCTTTGGTGATTGAGCGCCACAAGCAAATCTGTTTCAAATCTGTCTGCTGTGTTGCGCCAAGGAGAAGTTCTTTGTTTAGACTCTGCCGTCTAAATACCAATAAACCACGTCTAGGCGCACTAGGCCCTTAGAGGGAATGGCAGGTGACGCTCTGATTGTTTCAATTTATGTTGGGCCCAAAGCACACCCATGACTAATTCGGAGCCTAAATCCAACCTTTGCGCCAAAACACGCTGTTTAAATAGCACAATGGACTTGGCCAGTCCCCAAAGTGCAGGGCACAGCCAAACTTTTCATACGGCCTAAATAGAGCCCTAAATCTCTACAAAAGTACAACATATGATGCCTTGAGAAAAACTTAAAACTAACGGAGTGAAGTGGCCTTTTCCATGAATTGACTTTATAAATCTGCAGATCCGGACCTCATGCTCTGAGATTGTTGAAAGCCTGTACGTCATTTATTTTACAGACTAATTTTCCTTTTAACGGTTATTGTTCTGGGCCATTATGTAGGTCTACTGTAATTTCAAAATTTCATTATGAATAGACCTCTTTGCTAGTAGTTTTT
>OMNV01012654.1:69725-120162 GCA_900303265.1 Brotula barbata
ATATCTTTTTTTTTATTTTATTTTTTATTATAGGAGTAGATTTGAACGTCCCGTGTTGAGAGATGGAAGGCTGTTAAAAGGGTTTCGGCATTGATATATTTTTAATAAAAAATTGCCTCCTTAGTTGCATCATGCCCTGTCACAAAGATGTTTCCTATAAAAGTGCTCTCAAATTGCTAGATGATTACAGGCTGCACAACATAAGATTTAGGGGTCTGGGTTGAAATTGCACATAGTTAAATCGTTGCCCATTACTTCGCCAAACAGGCTGCAGTCGGTTGTCAAAAACTGTTCTTTCTTTTTTTCTTTTTATGTTTTTTCAACAAGGTGAGTTTGAGGTTAATGTTTACACTTTAAAAATATTTTGATTTTATTTTACCTTTTATAGTGATTAAGTGCTAATTAGTCATAGCTTTGTTTCATCAATGAATGAGTGAATCACTGCGCATGGTTACTAGCACATAGAAAGTTTCATTTGTCAGACACCTCAAGCCTGATAAATATAAAAAATGCTGCTTTCTTATCTAAATGTTTTCTGTCCACATTAACTGCAGAGTTGACAATCCACACAAAAAGGGCAAAAAAAACCTTTAATAATCATGACCAGTAAACCTGAGGAAGGGGACAGATTTGTCATTTCATGCACTGGTTCATCCAGGTCGAATCGAAAATCGACCTTCCATGTAGGTTTGTGGTAAGAAACTGTGAATTTTAAGTGTCTCTTGCGCTTGATTACTGGTAACAATACAAATTATATTCAACTGCAACAATGCATTGAACGTAAATAATAAAGAGATAAACATTTGAACCACATTGCCCACCAGTTGTTTGTTTTGGCCAAATCCCGGATTACATGTCTTGATCGCATGACAATATACATTAGCTTTTTCAGATCTCTCTGCTTTCCTCTAGTGTAGATAGAAGGCCAAAACAGAGAAAAAAAAAAAAGATGTTTCATGATTTATCTGGCACAGTGTGAACGTAGACCCAGATTCACCAGAGTAGATTGTGAGCCCAGTTGCCAATCTAGACAAGGAGTATAACCCAGATGTGTAAGAATTTGTAACTAAACAACTGTTTTCAACTCTATAACTGTCTATTTTAGCAACAAATTTTGTAATAAAGGTCTGTTTTTAATGCAAATTAGTCACAGTTTCTGAAGGAAAGTGACTCTGGTTATCTCTTTTTTGGGCTTTTCTTACATTAATCCACATCTTATAGATACAAACGGCAGACAAGACAGATATACATATTCCTAATATATACATTATTTACAGTGTTATGAGGTGTTAATGGTATTTCATACAGATAACCTGAAATGATGTGTAACTGGCTATTCTGTCATGCATATCTCTTGGCAAATGGTGACCTGTACCTTAAAAGTTACATGTATGACGTGAATGGGAAGAGTTTGAAATAGCAGATGAATGGATGTAAAGCAGAGCTTTCACGCTGTGGCCAGTTTGACTGGAACACGGCTGTGTGACCGCTGGGACACTGTGAAGTCTTGTCGCTTTAAGAAGGCCAACTGCAAGGCCGACGACAGAGTCTGTGAGTAATTTTCTCGCTTGCCTTTGAACTTAATCCTTTCAGCAGAGGTTCTGGCCTCAAGGCTTCCACATTTGTCTGACTGATATGAATAAACCAAGAAATATGCATACAGGACACACTATATTGAAGAATCAAAGACTGACCTCCGCCTTAATTTTTTACTTGGTTTCAAAAAGTGATTGGTTTCATAGAAGATGGACAACGAAGTCATATTTTTCTTTCAGTATACAAAATGTTCACATTGCCTCATTTCAAACATCACTGAGAACAATTGTATCAGTGAGGCAATAACACAACATCAAAGTACAAAATCTTTTTGATGTCCCTCTCATCCGCAGTACTTCTGCATCACCCAATAGTACGTAGGGTGGTTGTCCCACCTTTAGCACATGTCACATGCATTGTTGTGCTGTAGCAGAATAGTAGGATTCAGAGTATGTTGTCAGAATACAGAAATGATCTAAATTCAGTCCAGAATCCATTCCAAAATTCCATAATCACAATACAGTTACTCTCTTTACTTACTTACTCTCTTTCTCTTACTTATCACACAAAAACCCATGGTAAAAATGTGTGCCTCCTGCTTGCAGGAGCCTAGAACACAGAGCAGTGATTAATTGTGCACCTATTGCAAGTCGCACTGGTGTGCCTAGTTTTAACGATATAGTCGCACTGCCTCCAAAAATAGGCACAAAATGCACCTAAATGGTTTCACACTGGAGCCTTTGTAATGTTATGTTACAGCTCCACTGAGCTTTGTGTGAGTGTATGTGATAGACTAAATAAGTGACATTTTGAGAAGGTATCTACAGAACAATTGTTTCATGTTACAGTAAATCTATTTAAAGAGGTATGGCACAGAATAAGTAAGATAATAAAATAAATACTGTTTATTAAAGGACATATTTTTGAATGAAGCATTTATCTTTATTGTGTTAATTGTTAGTAAGCACATACCTAAAACCACCATGCTAAATTTTAAAGCTGAATAGCCAAATAACTAGTAATTGTGTGACTTATTAGTCGATTAGTCAACTAATTGTTTTGATCGTTGGTGACTAGTCCTCTGTATTCTGAATATATCTAGTTTGTTGAGTAATATATTGTCATACGATACCGATTACATTTAAATATTCTGCCCAACACTGTTTGGGTGACAGAAAGCAGTTTTTTGTTGACCTCTGGTTCTGACTTTTGCATTATAATATACTGCACTGCCACTGCAGTTTTTGTAAATATTTTGGAGAACATAGCTTCTAGTAAAAAGCTTCTTTCTTCCCGTCTTTCTGTGCAGACTTCCACAACACCACTGATTTCTTTGACATGTCGTCCGTCTGGACTCGGTCATGATCACCGTGTGCTGCAGACAATGTGGATGTGACAATAAGGCAAGCATTAAAACATTAACTTTACACACTAATTACAACTTCTACATACTTCTAGGTCTATTGTAAGTCAAGATACTCTGGCCACCAGAAAACTAATATTTTAAATAGCAACTCCATAGTTTTACCCCCAGTCTTCTCTGCCAGTGTTGATTTAAGTGAGAGTTTAATATTTCTAGTAGTAGTTTGACAGCGCACACAAGAGTAACAACTACAGCAATTGTACGTTTGACTTCAAATATGAACCGTTTTGTATACAAACTTCTCAAGTCTTCTGAATATTTACTACAATGTTTGGATAAATTAATTCTGTAGCATTTACAATCTCTTTATATTTGATTAGGAATCTAAGAACATCAAGACAGATTAACTCTGCCCCCATGCTGTAAATAACCTCACTGACCTCGTCACATTTGTGGCAGCAACTGACAAGGCATTACGTTGTGAAGACTTTATCCTTGGCTCCTGTGTGTGGGACTTTAATTAAAAGCCTGGGTGCTTAGAAGACAGTGTCACCACACTGAGATATCCTCTGAAAACAGGTTTTATCGTCATGATTGTCAGGCTCTTGCGGTAATATCTGTTGAATTACAATGTTGGTAAATCATATTCATGAAAGCCATATCTTCGAAATATTGCATTGTCACAGCTATGATTCTGCCAGTGAGTAATCATTTTCGCCTCACTCAAACACCTGAGTTTCCAGCTTACTTGCAATTTTCCCAGGTCTAAGATACTAATATGGATGACTTTGTGTATTTTGCAAGTTTGAACAACCCAGTTGGAGTAGCAGATGGCCAAGAATAGTTCTTATATCCAATTGCTAAGATTTTTTCCCTTTAGGCCGTGCAGTGTATGGTAAAATATTCTCATTTATCTCTCGCTCTGTGCTTTGTGTCAGCACACTGCTTGGTGCCTCTCACTTAATCGGACAGCAAGAATTTGGTGTTTCTGTCCTGCTGGACCATGAAAGCATAATCAGCTTTTGTCAAGGTGGAGTTTTGGACTTGTCAAACATACAGTAGGTGTACCCAAGAACATTAGTAATGGCTCCACTCCATTTACAGTAGATGTACCAGGAGTTTGGTATTCTGCATGCTGGCTCTACAAAATGTAACATAGCTACTGGATATTAATATTATTAGTTACAACTGTGGTTTTCCTGCCATGACAAGAATGGTCAGGTCAAAAATGAATAAAATACTGTTCTTGTTTGTAATACTTTCAGTTCTAGTCATAGCTAGATGTGGTGAATATTATTAGTCACCATAAATCGTTAAACCTTGGAGATTGGGTGAGTCCGGAATTTTGCCTTCACGGCTAACGGATATGATAAATTGCCACCGAAATAATTTTTAAATAAATAGTAAGTAAATATTGTATAAAGTTAGTACATTAATGCTATGCACAGTTTACATCGGTGCACAATATTTATGGTTACCTTATGAAACTTTAAAAAAGACAGCTAGTTCACACATTCTCTGCGATTTTACCTGCATGGGTGACGCAGGTGTGAATCACTCCCCCAGTAGTATTTTACCATAGTTTACTTACCAGCAGTAGTACGCCTGGCCTATGTTTGTTTGTAATGGGTTTGCATGAATATGTATTTTGATAGAAAGTACTCCTTTTATAAATCTATCAAAATAAAATACAGTATTATAAAATTCATTTTGAAGTGACAACAATTCCAGTAACTCCACAACCTTATAGACTGTTGCTTTAAATGTTAATTGGTATGGACCGCCTGGCTGTATGGAATGCGTGACTCTTTTTCTTTCCAAGGATAAAGTATACATTAAATGAGACTATAATAGTGTATCTCACGATTCAACTGGTTTCACTTGTTGAATATGTAGGAGAGATCCACATGTCCAACTTTGCCCATTGGTAAATAGGGATGTAATGAATACATTTAGGATGTTGTCATGCAGGCTAAGCATCACCATTTCCCGCACAGCAAGTATCCATGGCAACTCTAATTCTTCAGGTGGGTTCAGATCCCTAGTGGTAATTGCTTCAAACCAATGCATACTTTTACGAAATTGACCTTTATCAAAACCTTGAGCCATATTAATCATGTGTTTAGTCTCCATTTAGGCGGTAGACTGACTTTTTGGAGTCACATTGATTTATAATGCAGTCTGCAGGGAGGCACCAGACAACAGCTTTTCAAACTAGACAGAGTGGTGCCTTTTCATCCTTTAAGTCAGGGTAAAATAATAAATGGGCTACATTATCACAGGTTGATTGCAAGGCTTTATTTTATTTCTGTGTTTAAGTTATACAGGAGCTATCGATGCCAAATTGTCGCCATTTGGCTTCACGTCTCATCATTTCCTGATGCAGTGGCTCAAAACTGTACTTAGCCAGATGTATTGTGGTGGACATGTACAGAGGCAACACAAATTTAACAGACCCAGCTCTGTGTTGTTGTCATTGGCGCCACTGGTACACACACACAGAGACACACAAACACACACGGAAGGATGACATGGACTCCAGGCTTCATCCACCACATCATCCACTACAACTTCAAAGGAAGATATAATGGTGCTCTAAGTTTCTCTCTTAGGGCTTCCTTGCTGACCTCCAAACTCACTACAAGAAACAGACAGGTTAATGCTTGATTGACACGAAGATGCAGCTGCTACTGCAACAACACGTTAGCCATGCTGTCCACTCCAGATAGATAGTCTTGGCTTACATTTGCAATTTAAGATGAAATACAAAAAGAACAAAACCAACTCAGTTATATTGGTGTATAGGTTATCCTGAAAAAAGGAGAAATGGTCTAATTTTTTTCTCTGTTTTGTGCTGCATTGGTTAAGCACCGGATCCAGACTTTGGTTGGTTCATCGCAGCTTGTTGATTATGATTCTATGATTTTCTTCATTCAAGGTGCATGAAGACCTCTCATAACTGCCTAAAATGAATCACAGTTTTGTGCGGTACTACTCAATTGAATGTTCTTTTTCAGATAAGTTTATGTTTGCAGTCATATTTTGTTCTCTGATCACTGACAACAATTACAATTCGCATTTAGCAGACGCTTTTATCCAAAGCGACGTACATATGAGAATTTCAACAACACAAGCAAGTGTAGATATTCAGTAGAACAACAAACGTGAGCGCCATAGAGCTCAGGTTCTGGTCCCAGGTTCTAGGTGCTTCGAGGCAGTGCTACGAGGCAGTCCAAGGAGGCAAGGCAAAGAGTGCATATAGGCAGCCAGAGGTTGTTTTTTGTTTTTTTTTAATACGTCAATACAGTTCATCGTGTGAGACAACAACAACACATTATCACTGATGCCTCTTCCACAAGCATTACGATGAGGTCAAGTGGCCCACCTCTATTTTCCTGTCTTTTCCTTCCTCTTTAGCTGTGACCCAAAAGCTGTTTGCTAACCAGAGGAATCAAGAATAGCTCCATTTAGCAGAAATGACAGGTTAATAGCGTTTAATGAGCTGTTTTGGCATGATGTAATCTTCCTGAGCTCATTTGCAGAGCAAGGCTATCTGACACTGCCCATCTGAAAGCCCAACTGTGTGTACATGTATGTGTTCATTTATGTGTGTGTGTGTGTGTTTGTGAACACGCAGCTCTGATCACAGAGGGACATGCTGACACAACTAATGGAAAGAGATGTACAGGAGGCAGTCCTCCCAGAGCACAAGAGGCTTTCATCTCCTTAGCTTTGGTTCAGAAACTCGTTAAGAGCGATGGTCCGAGAAGACCTTAGCTGTACTAGAACAATTTCCACCATAAGAGCTCTAAATGTGTTTCTGAGTGGGATAGTTATTCACCAAAATGAGCAGTTGATAAGTAGACCTACATAGTATCTTAGCAAAATCCCAGCAAGACTGTACATACATGTGAACATGTACATGTGCGGATGTGTGCTTGTGAATTCATGATTGACAATATCTGACTTATTTCTTGTGTTTGCGAAATTTTTTTTGTAGGTTCTGTTTGATTTGCATGCACTCAATGCTGAAATTATTTGCCCATAATTTGATCAGGCCTATTAAGCTGTGTACATTGATGGAATTAATAAGTCGTGATAATTGGTCGGTCATTTGGGCTCAAAGTTTTTTTGTTTGTTAATACTGTAGCTTTAACACTCATACAGACTGCAATTTTTGGGGTTGTTACAGACCACAATCACAAGATGATTTGGATGAACTAGTTGCTTTTCTTTTTGCAGAAATTGGCTATTTTTGAGGGTTGATTTGTCTGTTTTTGCACTTAAGCACAAAACATTGTTGGAAAACCACAAATAAAACCACATCTGACATTTCACACAGAAAATACATGGCCACAGATTGAATATGTATCCAATCAAGGACCATATATGGAAGAGGTCTCAAAAATATGATTTTTGTGCCCACGCTGTATAGTAAAACTTGCTCCTGTGTCACATGTAGATAAAAAATCAGATATGGGCCACATTCACCCATTAACGTGGGCTTAAAAGAACGCTACAGTTTTAGAGCTTAGAGATTATGGATAAATGAAAATTGCAGCATTGAGATGGTGATTCTGTATAACTCGCTACGCTCTCACTTGCACAGTTTGAAAAAAGACTGATAACGCAGGTTTGTAGTTCTATATTAGCTCATCTGTGGAGCTAATTCTGTTTGTCATGCAATTAAGGAAGTCTTCTATACCTTAACGTTTTAGAAATGTGTGCGCACTGCTTGAAATTAATTTCCACCACCACAGTGAACTTTGGATTTAATAGGTTATTATCACATTAATCTGTATTATGGCTAAATGCAATAACTACTGCAGGCACATGTTCACAAAAGGAAAGTCTAATGAGGTTTGCATGACCTATTGTCTGTTTTTTTCAGGCAGTTTCATTTATAGCCATGCTAAATTGATTTGGAAAATATTATTAAACCTACTGAACCATCATTTCTCAAACCATTATAGAGTAACCTCAACATTTATATTCCTACATACACAGCCGGTGAAGCTCTTTAAGTCTGTAACCCAAACTAAACCTTTTGAGCCTCTCTCTCTCATCTCTGTGCTGCTGCCTGCTCAGAATGTTAAAACGCTGAAGAATACAGCCTATTTCAAGATCTTCCTCCCTTTTCCCTTGTGTTAAAACTGGAAAATCACCATATGCCCATCTTTGGTTCATGTCTGAGTATGTTTAGAGCAGCTAAAGGGATGAACGCCCAACAGCTCAAACATCCAGCGCTATTATATTTTCCCAGGCCTTTCTCCTTTTGCAAGACTATTGACAATACAATCACCACAAAGTGCGAGTGTGAAGCTACGGTGCTGAGATGCAGCATATTTATTCACATAACTTGTGTGTTCAATCAGTATTCCGTCCTCGTACTGCAGGTCCTCTTTAGTTTTGTGTTTAGTATGTTGCTGTTGTGAGCAGTTGAATCAAATGTACCCTGTTCAAATACGCAACTATTTAAACATCAGTTAACTATTCATATCATAACGTACACACATTTGCTCTGACAATACGGTCAAAATCGCACTACAAATGATTGTTCTGAGGCTGCTGGGTTCTTTGCAGGTGCTCTTCATCTATGTGTGTGTTCGGACACTGAAGCTCCTGCAAATGTAGACGCAGAATATTGTTTCAAATTAGCCCTGATGTTTTTTTTTTTATAGTTCTTCGGTCACTAGCAGTTTGTTTGCAGCCATTATTATGTTGATGTGTCCCTAACTATCATGTGCTACATCTGGAACATTACTTTACCTCTAATACATGAATCAGTGAAAAACAATAACTGGTATAGAGCTTAAAACAGCACTTTCAACATGTCATGGTGCTGTCTCTCTGTTTTGAGGATTTAATGCGGAAGTGTGCTTGTGTCGCTGGTGCTGCTAAGAACCTCAAAGGGTTAACTAGTTTCGTAGGCATGGAAAGCACTAAAGGAAAAGTTGGGGTCTCATAGCAGTCGATGGTGTATTGTAAACTCTCCCAGTTTAATCACATCCTGTGTTCATTGTGTGCTGATAATTGCAGATAAGGCACCAGTTGGCTGAGTAATTCTAGGGGATGGACACTAATTTACGCTGAAAGACACTCGCTGTGATTTGTCCCTCTTATATATATGGATGGCCGTCTGCATGGTGTGCACTATAACTGGCGCTGCTGTCATCATTACTGCTGCCATGGCGACAGGAGGGCGGACAAGGTCTCATCCAAATCCATCAACAAGTCTGAGCGATTCAGCCCTGGCCTGCTCTGGACAGGCTCGACCATCGCGTTCATATCGAGGGAGGGGCGTGGTGGTTACCAAATCATTCTACATCAGACGCCAGCTTTAGAAAATCAATGCTTCTTGATTTTTTTTCTTTCACGCAGACTGAGATGCACGATGTGAGGAGAGGAGGATGCAGAGTGAGGAATGAGTTGTGTCTCTGTGTAAAGGATATCATCTTCATGGTAATGGAGATGAACAGTCATGAAGGCACTGGTGATGAGTAGGAAACTCCCACTAAATACAGATTGCCCAGGCTTCCTCATAAGGGACTGGAATGTACACAGTGGTCACACAGGCCTACATCACATGGAGCTTAATGCTTCATAAAGCAAACCCAGCGCAGTCACAGTTAGTTGAATGGGGTCACACTGAGCCATGCCTGAACTTTGACCTTGGAGCCAGAGGAAAAAGCATTACAGTCTGTTGTGTGGCTGAAACACCCACCTCCCACACATCCACTGCACCGACCGCAAGGATGAAATGGAAGCTTCCCCTGCTGGGCCACATTCAACAATATTTTCCAATTTTCTCTCTTACGTGTATCTGCAAAGCTTGAGAGTACGACACTTTTCACTCGTGTCAAAATGTTGGCAAAGCACCTTCAACTTTCCAAGTGGATCCCCATTCCAGGCAATTTATTAATGAAAAATGAAAATGTCAAATGAATCCTGTTATAAAAGTAACAATTAGCCACAAGTGGACATGAAACATTAGAAACGAGGCACAACAACCAAGCTAGTAACCAACAACCAACAGCAAGCAGCAACAACAAACAATAAGAAACACCAATAAAAACCTCAAAAAATACCAACAACAAACACCCACATGAACCATTAACAAAAACCAACAGGAAGGTGTGCATAGCTGCAGCCGTTTCTGTCTATGAATTAGCAGGATGACGCATTTACCGTATGAATCATTTCCAATCCTGTTGTAGTCTTGCAAGGGTGGAATTGTTTTCTTGTGAGAAGAGTAGCAGTAAGCAGCACCATGGGCTGGTGAATACATTGAATAATGAATATATTTATTTAGAAATGCTGCTGTAATGGCAGTGACGTTGAATGAGTATGTTAGTTGCAATCAATTATAATTTTTGTAATTGCTAAATTTGTTGCTTTTCCAGTGCAAATGATGCAACAACAGATATTTTATGTGATTTCCTGTTATCGTTCTGCATAACAAAACCTGTAACCTTGCGATTGAATCAGTGATCCAGTTAAATATTTTGAATAGATATATTTAATAGTCAATGTATTCATCATCTGTCTGTGGTGCTGCTGATTACTCCTGTGCACAGATAGTGCTAGACTCAAGAGAAATAACATGAAGATTCATGGAGATTTTAGTGCGTTAGTCATCTGTGGTCATATTTTCTGATTAAACCATTCCTGATTGCTGTTCTTTCCCATTAATTTTGGTTTTTGTGACATACAGGTCTCATTTCAAGAGGAATATTACTGAATATGACCCTAGCCAGCGTATGTCACTCACCAAGAGGAGCGTAAGTCCTCCGTTACAACAAGTTTGAAGTGGAAATATGGAGGTTAACTTAAATTTAAAAGCACATACCTTATCTCTGAATAAGGGTCTTTTTGTGGCATCAATTTAAGAGTTGCCAGCAGATGTTTCCGAACTGTGTAGTGTTGTCTCAGGTTGATGTCTATAAAATGTGAGGTAAAACAGATAAAGCCTAGGTATTGTTGCAGTTGATGTTTATGTGCGGTTTAGTGCACAGGCCTTTTCAGGTGAGTGGATGTTGACACCAGTCATAGCAACACTGGCAAAATAGAAATTATTAGGCTGGTTCAAATCTAAAGTGGTAATACTCATTCACTGCAAAGGGAAAGCTTATGGCTTTCCTTCTTGCTAAAAATGCTGAATTCTGTGAAAATTATTGAACATAGCTGTCACTTTAATTGTTCAGTAATTCTGGAGAGTACTCAGGTAATATTTACAGATTAATTGAAGTTGTTGCAAAAAACTAATGTTATAAATTCATGTGTGTTGCTTTTTGGAGCTGCACATTCAGAGCAAATTTTGTTGTGCGATTTGGCACCAAATTTGGCAAAAATTAATTTGAAACTACTTTACCTGAGCTATCCCACAAAAGAAATAACTACATGAGTCTTTCATCAACTTTTTTGCTTGTGATTGCACAGCAGTCAGTACTGTGTTCATTATGGAGATTACCTGGAATGATACAGCTGCATCCTTTCCACAACCCAAGCATCCAATTCACCATCCTCTTATGTCTTTAAAAAAAAAAAAACATTGCCAGAGTACGCTGTCCCATGATCCAAGGCGCCGGACTACATTTGTCTGAGGCACTGTGATTATTGCAATTGTTGTTTTTGTACTGTCATGTCATGATTGTTGTTTTTTTCTCACCACTGCTCCTCATTATGAGTAGTTTAAAGTTCCAGTAAATATAGTGAGATCATTTTGTTTCACTGAATATATAAAAGTTGTATTTGTGGACCCACGGAAACTCGCAACTAATGAATCAGGTCGACAATGGTCAAGGACAAGGACATATATAAATGATTGAGGAACTGTAATTCTGGGCCCAAAAATGTTCCTTGGTTCCTTGCAGCAAAAGGAACGAAAGTCTCTGAGTTTTAAAAAAGTTCTGTAATTCCTACAATAATGCAAACATTACTTCACTGGCTGTATAATATTAATATTAGAGCATCCATAACTTTTTATTGTAGCTTGAGTAGTGGTGATAATAAAATCATTAGCACATGCCACAGAAAGGGAGGGAAATCCAAAGTCTTTGTGATATCATGTGAATAAATGTGTCTTTTACTTTGTATTATTGGTATTCAAGGAGAAGACACTTTCCAACTAATTTGTATTAGAAATAGCGTGGCTGTACACTTGAAATGAAACCCGGGCCCTTGTGAGGGCTTTCATGTGCTGTGAGTGCTTTGTAATAGTATCTTGTTAATGCATGGTGTAAAGCCCTTCTCTAGTGACCTCATCACCACAGTGGAGCTTTTCTGGAAACAGGAGGTCTAAACAGTAATGTATAATTATCTCAAGTGGTCTCATTATCAATTGGACATTTTAGTAGTAGAATGCCTGGGTGACTGTGTGTGCATGTGTGTGTTTTAACTATGCGCAGCTACAAACTCTTTTAGTTTTGGCGTTTTATGAAGAATATTCTTAGGAGGTTTAGTGTGTTTTGTATTTTTAAGGTCACAGACCGGAATTGGACCGAGTGGAATCAAAAGGGAATTAAAAGGCTCTGGAATAGACCTAAAGTATGCTTTCCTGAAACTGCAAAAACCATGTGATAATGAGAGATCTGTCTGTTTTACCTAAGATAAACATTGGTTTCTATTTTGGTATGGATGGCTCTCTCTGATGTGGGCGTGTCTCCTGTTTGGGTGTCTCTCCCAACCAGGAGACAGTTTTTCCATCGGTGTGGCCATGTCGGCCTGCTCGCTCCTGCGTGCCTGGCAGTGTCTTTGATGTGTCCTGGTGTTGGGAGTAAACAGAATTAATAGTTTGCTCAGCCGTTTGATAATGCACATTTTGAATATGTTGGTAAAAGCTTTATTTGTTGTAATTCTACTTCCAAATGTGTGACTGACCAGGATTTGAACCTTTAATAATACACTCCTGGATTCCATCACACCAGCCCCAGAATCTCACATTTCCTCTTAGACTGATGTTTGCTACCATTGGCAAAGTCCCAGCTGAAGCAAATCTCAGAAGCCCAAATTTTTCAGGTGGAGATGGGATTATAGAAATCACATTTACAGAGTAAACACTCAGTGGTTTAATTGTTTTTTAATTACTTTGAGGAACTCTGGTCCATAATTACCATCTCGTTTGCATTTCTCTCCACTTTGTCTTTAGAAAGTATATTCTCAGCCATTTCCTCTGCCAGATGAACACATTTAGAGTGTTTGCTTGCAACAGGAAGAATACCAAATTTTTTGTGCTAGTTCATATAACAGATAGTAAGACAATCAGTTGAAATTGATCACTTTTTTAAAGATCTTGATCTTTGATCACATTTAATATATTAATATAGGCAACACATCGGCGTTGTGGTTCTGGGCCACCCTCAGTCCTTTCTGTGTGGAATTTGTATCTTCTCCCTGACCCAGTGCTCCAGTTTCTCCTACCCTCAAAAACATGTGTGTTACTGCTGCCATTGCTCTTGACCAACTAGGCCACAACTCTAGAGGTGGTCCCTAGGCCTGGGCGCTCAACTGGGCAATACAGAATGACGAATAAAGATATCTTCTATTTTATAAATTTTTTTTTTTTTTTAATAATTAACATATAGTTCTTGGTTAATTCGATTAAAGAACTGCCATGCAATTTGTATTCATGTAATGAAAAATTCATGTTAATACATGGTGGAGTCGAGCATATGGATGTGGGTTGCTTGACACTGTGAACAGACCTCAGACACGTGCAAGTAGAATCTGTACAGCTGGGACACATTCATGAGTAAGTTGAAAACGTCGCCTCCCCTCATTTTCCTGCTCGCTCTGTTATATTCTAATTAAAGTTATTTTGAATCAGGAGTTCCTGCCTACCTACTATAAATGGCTTCCTGTACCTGGAATGTGAAGAGTGATTACATGACAAAAAAGAATGAAAAAATGGATGAAGATCATGTAGCAAGGAGCATGGAGCCAATCCTAACCATGTAGGAATGAGGAAACAACAGATTAATCAGATATCTGGAAACATATATCACATTTATGATGATCATTTGGTGCCTGGCTCCTTGATTTGAAAAGTCACTGCAGTTTGGAGGCTTTATGGGCCTCGCTTTGTTCCATATTCTCAAAAGTTTGAACACTGATTAGCCTGTTCCTTTTGTTGTACCTCACTTTTAAGTGTCTTTGAATAACAGCATTCGGCAAATGGATAATAGCAAATATTCCCATGATTAGAGTTGGACAAAAAACAAAACAAACTGAACAAATCTGTCAGCAAAGCTGGATGGGCCATCTGTTCTCGTGGGCTTTTCTTCGTGGCCACTTTGACCTGTTTACTGGCAGCAAATCCAGTAACACTGATAAAAAGGGGAAACACAGTAGCAGTCTGTAAGATTGTGAAGAGGGTGGAATGGTGAAGAAAAGTTGAACTACTCCACCATCCCACCTGCTGCACCCCAATGCTACCACCGCAACTCCACATACCCTCCCATCCAAGAGCAGTCCGACTTTGTTCAGTGTGTCTTACGGTAATATTTTTTCTGTAAAAACTTTACTGGCTACCGTACACTGTCAGCTGATGAAATTTGACTTTTTGTCAGATTATGCGTTGATTTTGTTGGGTATGTCTGATTGTTATGTCTGATGCTTTTTCTGGAGGTCCCCTTTTCTCCCTGTTTGGAGCAGCCAATTCCGTTTCCTCTTGCAGTCCTTATCACTGTCTGACCTGCACTATCAGCTGTAGTGTGGTGCAGGCTGCCATGTCCTCACGTCTGTGACTCCTGATGCCACCACCCACCTCTTTCCATCTGCTGGAGTCAGGCTTACGGTCTAGGCGTACATCAACAACACAGCACAGCATATAGACACAGACACAGGCACATGCACAGTTGTGAAGATATAAAGTAGAGGTGATCAATTTGACATTGTCTGTAGACATCAATTTTCATTAAGCAAAGCAAAATAGATTCAGTCACATGATATAAAATTGAAATAAGCATTAAACCACAGTAAATCAACAGAGAGGTGGTATCTGGAAGTGAAGCCAGGCGTCTCATCCGCATCTTATGTGTGCTCTATGGTGTTTTTTAAAATGTTTTCGAAGAACTGTCATTGTGTAAGCTTGTTGGTTACTCTTCAAGGAACCACCTTGATGTGCCATTAATGAGAACATCTTTTAACGAAGAATACAGATCGATCTCCAGTTTCAGGATAGAACTGTTTTACACTTTATTACATATATAGAGTCTTGGAAGTAGACTAGGTGAATGTAGTCCACATGAGACCGTACATTCTGACGTCCCCCTCCTTCGCTCTGCAGCTTGTCTAACGTCCCTGTCACAGGTCCTCCGAGATCTGTCAGGCTGAATGCTGTGACGTGAGGACATTTGTCAACAGGTTCCAATATTGGCCTGATTTTGCCCCTGATCTCAGATGCTTTGACGCATGTTTACATAACTTAAAGTGGAGGGAGTTCCGTGGGCTAGGCCCTGTGGTTGTCATGACTGCACACCTCCCATGATCACAGCCTTATTTACAGTCATCTCCCGCAGCCATTGATTGATGGCAGCCATCCCATTAACACCACAGCAGCCCAAGGCCTCCTAACATGTCCGCTTGACACCTCCTCGCTTACTCATGCTGCTACACTGCAATTAAAAATTCCCTGAATATTCACTGTTCTTGATAGTGAGATGGAATGGGTCAATTCCTATACCTGCTTCCCTGTGGAAAATGTGAAGCGGCAAGTGGAAAATGGGGCAAAAGAGAGAGGTTAGGAGGAGGGGAGTTGGTACCATGTGAATGATTTATTAGTGTAGCTGGACACTTAATAATTACTTAACACACACACCCATAGATCACCTTTACAGTATTTCTGTCAGGCGACGGCGCAAGAATGGAAATGATGTGTGATTGATGCCAGGAAGCAGAGGCACGGCCCAGGGGGAAAGGAGTGCAAGGTCTTACTTATAAAAACATCAATCAGGAAGCACAGCCTGTGAAGCCAGGGGTTGTGAAACACCAGAGGAACACCACCCACACCCCCACCCCTTACTCTGTGAACAAGGCTGGCCTCCAAGGGAAGTAGGGTTCCTTTAGTCAGTTGATGAAGACACCATGCATTGCAGCTACACACAGAAAAAACATGTCAAAGCCGGCTCTGATCATACAAGCCAATGTATGAAATAGCAATTTACAAACATGTTAGGAGCCACAGAATGGGCTTGTTACATTGCAGCAACAAGTTGTGCATTTGTTACGTTGAATGTTACTGTGAGGACACAACTGTACTGTGTAACGCAGAGGGAAACAGGAACATGACTTTTTTGATTTTTTTTTTTAGGTTTGCAGGTCTTTGGAACTCTGTGCTATAGAACAGTGCAAAAGTATAAGCTCAATGTATTTTCAAGAATCCTAAATAGAAAGGCTATAATGACCGTAAGGACACCCAGTATGCACAGTATATCCACTTAAGATCTGTTTCAGATTGTGTCTTCCCCTGATTCTATTTAAAAAAAAACTGAACTTATGGTGGACTCAATAACCATTTAATTTAACAGTATTGAAGGGATTAAAAAGGCACTGAGAATAAATAGAACCCTAACCCTAGAACAATTCATGACCATCGTACATCCTTTGATCGCACTTTGATGTACATACTGTTCACATTTCTACCCTCAAACCAACTTACAGACCAGAGGTGGAACACAGCTGAGTTATTACAGGCTGCCTGGATGTGAAAACTGTTGTTGATGCTGACATCACACATTGTGCAGGTCTATTCTAGACAATATTAAATTTAGTGCTGGGCTCGGTCGTAGCCAAATATAGCCTGGGTAATCATAAATGCAACAAACGTGTCATCGAACACTACGTTAGTGTGCCAGTAAATCGTGAAGCCTTCCAGTCTTGTATTTTCTCAGTACTAAGGCTGTACGCTGGGCGCCACTCTGCTCATTATTCTCTCCTTCACAAAGGTCATTTGTCAAGCCTGTGTTAATTGTGTTATTTTTCATGGGACATGCAGCCCTGCACATACGGGTTCATTTCAAATGTTGATAAGCACCTGATTTTTTCTCTGCTTGTTATTTGCATTATGTGATAGGAACAGAGTGGTAGTGAGGGGAGATTCTGTAAATATGCTAATGAACAATTTTATGTTCTAATGCGGATGAAATAGCCATACTTTTTTAACAGCGGAAATTAAATCCATTTTGGTCCAAGTGCATACAATACAATAATGTTTCCTCCTAAGTGGAAACGGTTATATATAGTTTGAAGCATTATTCAGGACATAATTGCTTAATTCCATAATTTCTGCCATCTGTAAGGACATTTTCGAAGTAAATTTGAATGTTTTGTTTGTTTCGTCTTTTGACTGTGCCATCGGAGACTTCCTTGCTGGAAATCTGAAAACACTTCCGTTTCCCCTGTTTCCTATTTGCATTGCATTACGGTGCAGGTGCAGTGGCTTGGGAAGGTCTGGAACCACGCTAATGAACAGCCTTGCTTTAATTAACTTCAAGTTAAAATGGCGTGAAATTGAAAATGATTATTGCCAAAGTAAACATGTCTAATTAGGATATAAGAAGTGTATGTAAATTATATAAGTATTGTTTATTTAGAGCGATGTAAGCCCTGGTTTGGGTTTCAATTTATGAATTAATTGTTGCAGCCAATGCTGAATTCACAGTGGCTGTCATGATTTTGACATTCTAATATGCATCGAGGTCATGAACTCACTGACCTGTGCTCAGGGACAATAGATATGACATGGGAAATTGACCTGTATTTTAATTACACGCATAAATAAGATGAAAGTAGTGAAACTGAAGAAGCACTGTATGTGAAATGAACTGAAGAGAGACGAAGTCCAAGTCCAATTGACCTTTTTTTCAACCCTTCCTGGAAATTCTGTTTGTCCTCAATTTATGTTCACGTTTTCCAATGCACGTTGTCTTTTGAAGAGCCCATATGATTTATCAGTACTTTTGCAATAAACACAGGGTGAAAAAAAATGTTTGTCCAGTAACAACTTAGAGAAAATATGTCAAACTCACTCACTGAAAATGAAGTTGTTTTTTTTTCCTTGAGCTGATAAGGCGTCAGAATACCTGCACTAAACAAAGCTTTCATATTTCAATCAGCGCAGCACAGCAGAACAGATTGAGTGGCTGGCACTGACAGAAAGCTTTCTGCCACCGGGTGATGAATGAGCCTGTCAGATTAGTGACAACTGATCATGTCTATTGACTCCAAGCTTAATTTCACTGATTGCATCACGAGCAGCGACGCATGTACAAACACATGCTCAGAGATTAGCGTTTGGACGGGCATGTCCTGCGCTCTTCCTTCTGATTCTCTGTAATTTGTAATGACATATCAGCGTGTCGACATCTACATCAACATCACGTCTCTCATTGCCGGTTTGCTTTCAAGCAGTGAACTGACCTTTGACACAAATTGCAAGCAGCTGGGTTTTAGTAGGCCTGGAAATATATTTTAAAATAAATATGAATATTGCTTGCTTTTGTTTGGTGTGCTGAACACAGTCTCTAGTCAGTGAAGTTACAGGGAGTCCATGTAAATATGCCTTTCATTTACTCGTCTGCCTTTCTGAATTCAAATGTGGTCCAGACCTTGATTCACAGCTACTCCCAGATACTGTTGTCAGACACGAAGTCTAACATGAATATTTCAGCAGCGTAACATTTTTATATAACAGTTTTGGCACTCATTACAGCTCATACCACAACCAAGGCAGAAAAAGTGCACACAAAATCTGTTCTATTAATACACTGGCCTAAATATAGAAATACAAAAAATACTTTAATAAACTTCATATTTCACTGGCTTTGTCTCTGTAACAACTATTCATCCATCAGATACGTTGGTAGTCGTTAAATGGTTTTGCCCAGCTCGGCAATCTTCAATTCCATTACCTGTCAGATCTACACATGTATCAGCATCGATACCAAATCCCACCTATCAGTTAGGTCTGAGGTTTTCAACCGGTGGTCTTTGGATGGCAGGTGGTCCGTGACAATTAACTCCATAATGTCATTTTAATGGTAATTAAAATTGTTTTAATTGGAACATTTTGTTGTTCAAATCCATGTGCATTCTATTTTGTAATTCCATCCCTCTGTGAGAGTGGATTTTCCACACTGGCATACCTGAAGAAGAAGTACAGGGCAGGACTGGAGACAGAATATGACCTGAGACTGTCCCTGTCCACCACTGTTCTGTCTTGTAAGCAAAAAAACCTCATCTCAGCCCCAGTTCTCACCGCACTCATCAGAGGTCCACAGGTTCATTCTGAGTCAGGGAGGTGGTCCATGGGTCAAATTAGTTTGAAACCACGATTGGCTTTTACAAAAGTTCTATCTCACAGTGTTAAACCATTCCATTATTTGGCCTTGGATCTGGATCAGCACCAGATTTAATTAGGTTCGTCCATCAGCCATGAAAACTTCCCTCCCATCAGGGGCACTGGGACTTTTCTCTGGATTTTAAAAAAGCAAGTACTCACATATTCTAACTGTAACTTTGTCTCTTCAATTTAGGGCACATGAAAATCCATCTATGGGGTCCAGATGAGCGACCACCTTTCAGGTGGAACAGTCCTGCAGTCATTGCTTAGCGGCCCCGTAGGAAATGTAGACCGTAACTGGTGAGTAACCTGCAGCCTGAAAAGATGACATTTTAGAATAGCTTCATGTTGAACATTGTAAGCTAATGTACGATGCCAGTATAAAAAGAAACAAGATTTTTTTTGCTCAGCTACAGAGGATTTTCCCTGTAGTGTTAGTGAGACAGGGCTAGGAGATGCGTATATACTGTAAATGGCGTGTGCACATGGTCATTGGTTATTTCAAATAATCAGAATTGATTTATATATTTAATTTGGCCATGCACTTTTTTCAGTCACACCTAAACAGGCCAAAAACAAACAGATGTGTGCACACTGAATTTCTCTTTCTAAGCATAAGAATAATATTTGGGTTTGAGGAGAGAGTTTCATTATTGCAGATTACACAACCAATGTAACTACAATTTCAAGATATATAATTCGCTGTTATGTCACTCTACTACCACCCTTACTGTATGTACCGTACACTTGTATGTCTGATCATTCTTTGACGGACACAGAGCGATGATCCACACCCAGATATTTAGGACACTTTGTTTTAAAGTGTTTTTCATCAGAAGATTGAACTGAAAGGCAGTATCTTCATAAAGCCAGACACAGGAAACAAGATATTTTGGTTGTTCTTTGTTTTCTAACAGCATTTAATTTAGTTTGCAAGAGTTAACTCTTTTTATTTAACTGAAAAAAAAGAAGTCAGACAGTGTGATTGCATTTCTCATCATTTTCTCCTCCTCTTTTAAGTAACATTAAGTTCAACAACAGGGATTCATAACCATCATTTCATCTTAGAACACAATCCTTAAAACTGACACAATGTCACATGAATTGCTGGAATTACAACACATCCAATAACTGCAAGTGACCGAACAAATAGGGACAAAATCGGTGGCACCATTTAATGGAGTTTCCACCAGCGATTGCTTCAGCTTGGCAGTAACTCACTTGGCAGGAAAGCAGGAGAGCAGCTCAATTACAGCTAGAGGATTTTTCATAAACTAAAACTACAGCTATAGCTCACTTTGCCATTCGAGTACCATTCTGAAGGAGCTTTTCAGGCAGCGAACATTTGCGGTTCATAATAATGCCATTTAAGCCATTGTAATAGGGTCTCTTAATTCTTCAAAAGTCTTTAGAAATTATATTCTCAGTTATCGCATAATTAAGGCTGTGTAACTAAATCAACATTATTTTGAATTCATCAAACATTACTTGACCCTCAACCCTACACGTGGGCGTGTCTGATATTGTCATAAATGTAATTACTGATCAATGGATCAATACAAAGTAATACGACTGTACTGGGTCTCTGCCAGATCAAGTCCATTTTATTTGTGTAGCCTAGTATCACATAAGGGCTTTACAGGCCCTTATGTAAGGCTTTACAGTTATGGTTCCAGACCAAACCTAGACAAAAACTCTAAAATAAAAACCTTCTCCCTGAAACACTAGAAGTCCAATAGGACCTCTCGAAATGATTACGAATGATATAACAATATCCTCTGAAGCCTACGTGAAAATAAAAGTGAGTTTTGAGAGGCAATTCAAAAGAAGACACTGAATTTGTTGACCTAAACTCCTCAGGTAGAGATTTCCACAGTTCCACCTAGATCACAACTTATGGAGCTGAGAGACTAGATTTCAGATGTACAGTAGATACAGGCTGGCAGTTGCTGGATCCACTTTTTTAATGATTTTGATTCAGCACAGAATAGTTGAAATGTTGACTGCGTACATAGACAAGCTTTGAGGTAGGATCCCATGTCGTCCACTCTATTACCTGGAACGAACTACACTTCTGAACTCGTTCCGTTATCTCTGTTAGGTTCGATACGAAACCTCGTTTCATGATTTACCCTTTGTACACTATGCATCAGCTATTTGTAAACGGTCCTTAAAAATGCAGGTGCCACAATCAACCAGTAGGTGTCACTGCTGCAACAGCATCGTGCAGCAAAGCCAAGTATAACAAATGCATGACCAAGTCCAGTAACCAGACCAGTAACAGATAGAAAAAAAGGATTTGAGAGAGAAATCATAGAAATGATCGCTGGCCAATTCCTGCATGAAATTGCTTTGTCCGTCGCTGGAAGTTACAAAATTTGTAAGCCACTGCCCACCAATTACACAGTCGGAAAGATGGTTTGCAGTCCTATCAAACAATCCAACAGGCACAGGATAAAGCACAGTGAGCATGAAAGCATTTCCTGCCAGAGACAAAGAAGCCAAGTAAATAAACACAAGCTGGATGAAGGCTGTATTTGCTGGAGCAATTTTACCAGAAATTTGCTGTACAATAATATTTGTTCAGCTACTGCTCTTTGTTTACTTGTTGACCCGACAGCTTGTCTGAATTAATAGTTCACGAAATGTTTTTTGCACTTGCCCTAATGGTGTTCGTTGACACAGTGAGGCCCATCCCTCTGGTCCATTTCATTAGTGCCACGCTTTGCTAACAGTCGGTCGTTGTTGACTGTTCATTCTGCAGAGTTCTTATGCGTCTGGTCTTCACTGGGCAAGCATGTTAGAATTCCCAGCTGCTGGAGGATGCAGCTATCGCAGCCCAGGCTATAAGGAACTGTGCAATTTGTAGGATTTCATAAACGGGCAGTCATTTTTAATTAGTACAGTGTAGAGCAGCTATTTCACTTTGAATGTCTGATGCAGTGCATGGTAGAACATTTTAATGCTCCATGGAAATATTCACTTCCGTTTCCCTTTATTAACTTGCTTTAGTAATACTGAAAAGCCACACAAAAATCTAACTACTTGAACCACCAATCACACTAAGTATTTGTTGCAGTGTTTATCTCTTCATGTCAGTATAAATGTCAGGGCAGATTCAGAGTAATTGTTCTTCCAAACCTGACTCATTATACATTAGGCCTGTGTTGAATTCCTTTTATTCCAAGTCTGTTTGTAATGCCAAATCATCTCCGAATAACACACAGTAAATAATTAGAATTGTATTTCAGACCTATTTGCATACCACGTTATCGCTACCTCAGTCGAGGACAAACATTTGGCAAAAGTGATGTTGATACATGAAAATGTATTCTTGGTTGCATTTGGGTGGCTTCGGTGGGTCACCCTAACTATGTCCGGCATCTCATGATGCACGTTGGGTTGAGGAACGATGCAGTTTTGTCTCATATCTGAAAACTGATACTGAGGTCTGATGTTGTCCTGTTGTCAACTGTACAGCATAGCCCCGTCTCCCGAGACCGTGAGACGTGATTGATAAGTTACGCGGTGATTCCCCATGTGGTACATGCCGGTCCTGCAGTTTGGATGCTTTGCAGATATTTTACTTTGGATTTAATGAGGATTTCAGCATGTGATTTAAAGAGTTACGTTCCGTAGCTTTAATCGGAAATCCCTGCAAAATCAGAGTGATGAAATCATATTATTGTAGAACATTATACACATTAATTACCCCTCTTCCAAAACCACTCAGCAAACACACACGAACATCCTCTTAGACAGCAGAATTTCGAAATATTTTTCGAATGTGGTTTCAGATCAATCCAAATAATAAATCTGACAGGACTGACTCGGTGCACAATCTCTCTTTGTTAGCGTCATCTGTCTTTAGTGTCTAGCCTGTTTCCTCAAGCGTTACTGGTTGTTCCCCATAAAGACAGAGAGAACAGCACAGAGAGAGCAGATGGAGAACAGAAGGAAACCCAATGCAGCAGACAGCCCGGGTGATCATTGGGGCACTGGCCATAATTATTATTATTATTTATTTTAAGTAAAATACATGGACACCAACTCTTTCTGCACAGTGGAGAGGAAAGATTAATTGCAAGATCAATTCAATGTCTATGATGTCACTCTAAGAGTACTTCTTGTTTCCTCACACACATCAAATGACAGATGGTACAATGTTGGTCTGGTCCAAAAGGAACTATTTTAGTATTTTCACATCTTGTGGGGCTGAGTGATGGTTACCTTAAAGTAATTATGCTACTTGGTTGAATTTTTTTTGAGGAAAAAAACATTGATGTAGGAGTTGGTTGATAGGTTTGTAAAATGCCAGGGCATAATCCAAGAGCTGGTAGATGTGATACGGAAGCATTGGGGCCAATTAAAGAAAGAAAAAAAAGCTTTCTGGGAAAAACTCTGAGACTTTGAATTCTGAGAGATATTTCAGAACTCCAGAAAATAGTCAGAATTTTGATAAATGTTTGATGTCTGACTTCTGGGATTGAAGTCATAATTCTCACTTTTTTCTCAGAATGTTTATTTTCTTTAACCTTTCAGCAACGAGAAAATGCTATAAATTGTCCTAAAGATTGACTCACGAGTCAAACACGTCTTTGTCAGAGAGAAGGACACATGAGCTCGGTTAAGATAAAATCAAGACAACTTTAAGTAAAGTTTAAGACATTCACATTTTGGGGAATTAAAAACATTATCGCCATTAATAAAAATATTAAACCTAAATCTAATTTCTTGTTAATAAAAAAAAAAAAGCCATTCTGCCATGCAAAATATATATCTATGTTGCATGTCATGCTCTGAAGATGCAACCATGGTTATTCTAAGATCGCATCGGAGATCACAGTCATTATAATCACAAGAAAACAGAGATAATTATAGTCTCCTCAACCTTTTTCAGCCCTTCTCTGAGGTGTGAATTAGCTTTATAAAAGCCCGCAAACAACTAAAGAAAATAAGCTAATGACTCATTTGTAGATCAGCAAACATTCCTGCATCAAACACAGCCACCGTGTCCTGAGGTTCACACGGCTTTTTGCTCCCCTTTTATTTTTAATCATCATGACATTTTGAACAACTCCCCCCAAACCGATTAACACTGTACTATAGCAGCTGCTGATGTCTTCAAATCAATGACTCCAGAAACACAGTGAGGAAAAAAATCAATTATTGTTAAAACACAAGGCTCCGATGTCCAGGAATCAATAGATAAGATGTATTACATTCCACAAGCTCCTTGGACTTTTTTTCCTCTTTTGACACAACACAAAAATCATGCAGACCTGTTTGTCATTCAGCCCTCCGTGACGTGTGACCCAGTTACAAGCCTGCTGCCGTTACATTACTGGGTTAGAACAAAAAAAAGCATATATAAAAATCTGATTTACTGGGAACAAAAAAAACCCAACTATTACAGAGATTAAGTGCTGCATTGCCAAGCTCTGTGAAATAGCTGAATTCCATCTTTCCTGTTTATGAAAATATCTGCACTTCAATTTTTTGGCATTCTACCGAGAGCTGATAGAAACATAATATGTATGGAAAGGCAGGATGATTATTATTGTTCCAGAAAACACTGCAGTGTATTGTTATCATTCTGTCAGTGATCAATAATTTCTGTCATAATGTTTCCAGAGTTGTGGATTGAATATCCTCGTGTCTTTGTTATCCTGTTTAGGTTATGAGCCTTTGTTTGTGTCAGCCTATCCGCAGTGATTAATTATATTGTCTGCTATAACCACATCAACAGACATACATAATGCATCTGTTTTGCTGGAGTCAGGAGAGTCGACTGTACACATTTTAATACTTTCAGCAGTTTTTTCAAGGACTCATTTGATTTAAGAACATATCAAGGTTGCATGTTTTAAATATGCTGTTAATTGTTGCAATTAATCATTTCAGGACTAAATATATAATTACTAAAAATTGACGCCGTGAAGAGTCATCATTTGTTACAGAGCACTGTTTAATGCACAACATGGATGATTTAAACCTGAAAAGGACTTTGTTTTGGATATGGATGAAAACCACAATTTCATTTCAATTTCAATTTCACAGCGTTGCATCAAAACAAACGAAGACAGGGGTGTCATGTTTCTGATAATTTATCACAGGAAATTGTAGAACATCTGTGATAAAACACTATTTTACTCAATTTCAACTGTAAAAAAATTGTAAACAAGGCACCACAAGGGACCTCCCGGGTCTAAATCCACAGTGAAATTCCCCGTTGAAGCTTTCATTGGGCATTCAAATAAACTAGCAAATGGTTTACACATTCCCAGCATTTAAAGTTAATTGTCATCTGTGCCTAAACAGACCACAGAGGTTGATTGACAAATAATGAGCTTCCTCGACTTGAACCCGCGCTCAGCTCGCTCCATCACGGGAGGTTCCCCTTCAGTGGAACAAACACGGCTTGTGTCGGACCAGAAGTCCTTTGCAACAAGATATTTTGATGGCTGAAAAGGATTTCTGTTGTTAAGAAAACAGAATTCTACATCCAACACCTGGTTTCTGTTTTGGTTCAACTGATGAAAAATCTCTTTGAAATATTTGAAAATGGTTGCATCAGCAAACCAGAGCAGCGAGATGAAAGTAGTGAGCTGCAGACTTCAGTGTTGATTCTCAAGGTTCTCACATGCATACAGTGCGTCAGTGTTGTTCAGAGAAATTTATTTTCAACCAGTGGTCTGCGGCCCTTTGGTCCTCTGTGGAGGTGTTGCAGGTGATCTGTGGCCATGAATTCGGTCATTTAAAATGTTAAAAAAAAGCAGTTAAAATGTTTTATATACCTTACATCAACTTTTTTTCTTTCTAAGATGAATCAAAATGAAACTTTGCATTTCCATCCCTTTGTGAGAGTGGATTTGCCACACTGGTACATGAAGAATAAGTACAGGGTCAGTCTGGAGATACTGGACTGCCAAGAATAGACACACCCAGAAATCGCAGCAACAGATAAAATGAAAACCTATGCTCAGCTGCTGTCCCCACCTCCCATCAGCGAGGAGGGGACGGGGGAGTGAGGACCAGGTCTTAATCGGGCAGGGGTCCATGGGGAACCCCTGCCCTTACACAGTGGACACTCTCTAGATCCACAGCTATTTTCTTTGTAAAGCATCCCTGGGTTTTTTGAAAGGTGCTATAAAAGTCCAATTTATTATTATTACTATTATTTTGTGTGCCTTTTCAGAAGTATCGGTTGAATTCAAATGGGAGGCACTGGCAACCCTTGAAATCACACTGGACTTGCTTACGTACTTCACTGTTTGTATCTTAAGTATTAGTGCAGCTTTTAACTGTGCAGGAAAAAAATCAACCCAAATTCAGACTGGCACACAGTAGATCCCTTGATGGCATCTTTAATTTGGAATATGAAATGACAAAGTGATGAACTACGCTTTTGCAGTCATTACTCCACCTTCATGCTGCCACTCATATAAAATGTAGCAGAATTATCCATGATTGCATTTGAAATGCAAAACAAGGAAAGTGTTTTAAAGCAGTCAGGCTGTTAAATTGCCAGCAGTTTGCAAGGTAAAGTGAACTTAATCACAAACAAGGTCTTCCTTAATGTACGCGTGTGTACGTGGATGACGCCACACTACAGGCATCCATCTCCTCTCTCCTGCTCCTCCTATTAGGATGCATCTAGTAATCTTATTAATTACGTCTCTAAATTACAAGGTTCACACAGGGAGTCCAGGGTTCATATTTGATAAATTACCCGAAATGAAGAAAGACACTCTGGTGATTGGTGCATTCGCTCCGGCTGAACTCTCGCTGTGGTTTTCTCGACAGCAACCACAATAAAGCCCAAGTTATTTATCAGGATCCTGCTACCTGCGAAGTCAAGTTCCATGCGGAACAGCAGGTGATGCAGTCGACGCCCTCAAAACTAGGCTGAATCGTGCAATGGAGCAGCTGCCCTTCAGCAATTACAGTTATGAAGCCATAAATCAGAGCTTAATAGAGCTGCATGGAGCTAAGAGACGCGCGGCACCTCTGGAATTCTCTACATGTACACAGCCCGTGTATTCATTATAAAGAACATCTCGGTGTCGCTGTATCTGTCAGTGCGCATCTTAATTTGGCAGTTTTACACAGCTCGGACTCAAACCCTCAACATGGACACAAAACAGAACAAATCTCTCAGATGCTTTGCGAATGATTGAATCGGCTGTGGAAAACAGGAACCATGACATAAGTCTGTTCTGTATGCATCCACCGTTCTTCTGATTGCACAGATTGCACTGATCGCTGCTGGGTTTGATCCGGCACACAGCAGCATTTCAGCAGGGCTACAGCACCCTGAACCACAATCTTTACGGTGATTTAGAGAAGCCTAGATTCATCTTTGAGCGTTGGGTTGGGATATGCAGATATGTTCACACACAGTAGGCCCTTAGGTACTGAGGAGACTGATTAAACGTTAAACTCTGAGGTCGCGACAAATCCTCAATACCATTTTTTTCTAATTCCTTTTCTGTATGGTATACAGAATCATTATTGTGGAACTCATGTGAAAAGACGGTTTAATTTATCCTTTAAATAACCCAGAATTGTTTGCCTTAAAGTGAGGAAGATTATAAATTCAGTGTTTATAGGGTTATTATCATTCCATCCCAACGTGGTGCTTGCTTCCTGTTAACCTTCTGGAATCTACACAGGTGCTGGGAGACGACCTATATATATTTTCCGGACACCCGTTCCACAGTTTGGGCTCTCTTTATTGCCTCAGCGATGCATTGCTGTGATTTAATGCTTATTTCAATATTATAAGATTTATATGATGACATGATTTATTTTGCAGTCGTCACCCTCACATAATGAAAAAATAATAATAAAATCAGCAGACATCTCTAAGCTGATCACGTTTATTTTATAGCTTAGTGACTGTGTGTGGGTCTCGTGTGTGGGAGGGGGAGGGGGAAACACTGTGGAGAAGTATGTGGACTTTCCACAAATCATCATGTGATGCACTTAGCAATTCATTACTGCCCTGCGGCGGCTCTACTCAGTCTATCAATACATAACTGGCATAAAGTTACAGATCTGCTCCTCCGTTAGTTGTTGATTGGTTGACTGGATGTGCAGGGAGCGCTGACATACTAAGGGGAACATGCAATGTATTTTCAAAATCAGTTTGTTTTATCAACGTTTCACTAAAGCAGAAGGTAAAAGAAAAAAAGTTGGCTTCCAAGACGCTGAAACACCACTGAAATATGTAGTGGAGGTGAGTCAAGTGTGTGTGGAGGCCTGAAGAAGGTCCAGCGGTGCTCCCAGTGCTCCCAGTGCTCCCAGGCAGCAGGTTGGCGGCTGTGGAAGCTTTCTGAGTGTAGTCAGGGATAAAGAAAGGTTAATCCCCGCAGACAGGCAGAGGAGAAAAGCTCCGGTGTGACAGGCCTCCTGTTCATCCACCGATGCCTCTGCTAGCTACAGGCAGAGTCCTCCCCGTCTCTCCACAAACACAATTTGTTTAAACACGGACAGACACTTGTGGTACCTGAATGGAAATTCAGTCTGAAATGCTGCGATGGACTTCAGGGGTTGTGTAGATCTTTGGTGTTTTGCTCATCCCAAGTATCTGTCATCATACACCTTTAAATATAAAAATGATTCTGTTGCAATATTTCCTTTTTTTTCTCACTTGTGCCTTTGAGCCTTTGGTGTTTCAGGTCAGTGCCATTTGTTACAAAATGGATGAAATATTTTCAGAAATGTTTCGGGGGGTTTTTTACCACTAAAATATTAAAGATTACAAATGAATGTACAGGATGTGCTGGGAAACCAAGGAAACCTCAATGGGCTTCTGGAGTGCCTCAGATAATCACATATGATAATAATAATAAAAATGGTAATAATAATGGTCATAATATAATGAAAATGACAATGATAATATTAGTAATAAGAATGTTAATAAACGAGGAATATTAATGGATACCGTGCTGCCATAATGAAGGATTGTAATGAAAATGGGGCCAGACTGAGTTCGTCCATCAATCACATCCAGTATTATTTTATTTGCATGGATTTGATTATTCAAATAAAAAAATAAAAAATGTGCAAATGGAAACAATCAAACATTTTATCTGCTTTTGTCATTACAATGACATCACTGAAGTCATTATCATGGACCACCGACTGTACCTCCACAGTGGACCACTCGTTGAGAACACATGCACTATAATATGTCCTATAATACCAGGACTGAATAATTGCACGTCACACACAATATGTCTGACTTTGCTGGATGGACTTTGGCAAAATAGAATTTGACAGAATAGATTTGTTGTTGTTTGTATGTCAGTTGCACATTGGTCGTATTAATATAAAATAAAAACATGGATTCTGATGGAAGTAAGGCAATAAATACAGTCCTTCAAATGTCATTTTACCACCATAATGTAATGGAAATCGTATTAATTACGTCCATGAATTTGCCTTACTCAGATTTTTGTTGTTACCTGAATCACAGTTAGGAAATTTTGAATGCTGGTTTGACATCCTTCGGTTTTTAATGAAAAAGGAAAAAAAAAAAGATTTTCCTGTGGCGAGTTATTTATAGAAACATTGATCCAGGCTTTTTTTCTCCAGGTCACAGAATGAAAGAAGTTATCAGATAAAGCGTCCAAAGGGAGTGTTTGGGTGTCAGGGTGTAGTGATGCTCCTCTCCCTCACCCCCCAGGTGGCAGGGGCAGGTCAAGGGCTCTGATTGTCAGTGTTTACTAATGGGCCCCGCAGAAGGGAGTGACAGCAGGTTGATCTCTGTGATGATGATGTCTTATTGCTTTCCATGAGCACCTCGGGTCCATACATATTTATGATGCGCTGCCACCTTGGTTTTGGCCTGAAATAGCTGTTAAACACCCGGCCTGGTGGCAGAGGTAGAGGATGGAGAACCTTTAGTTCTAATGGCTGCTGTGCCATATTAACCTTAACAAACCACAGAATGACTCCAATCTCTTAAACAAAAGGCACAAAATGTGAAAATAATGCTTTGACATTGTGGACTGAAAGCTCTCCCTGACAACATCAACCGTGCTATAAATCTCTGAAGTACCCATGTCAGCACTTTGTGTTAATGCAGTGGCTTTTTGACCACCAACTGAATTAATTTGAGCTAATTTGTATGACGGATTGATTTGTGACACTACACGTGTACGTGTTAAATATTAACAGCCAGCGCTTCCCCGGGGACAGCTGGGATTTTAAAGGGCGGCTCACTTGCAGTCATTTAGGTGATTAATATGGAGCGCTCATTTGTTGTGGACAGATTTGTTTTACGTACTTATTCATGTCTTCACTGAAGACAACCTAACTCAGTCATTCTTTTTATCATGGTGACGCCCCGGTGTCGTCATTTTCTTGTGAGGATTAATTTAATCTGGACTTTGACTGCAGACCCGTACGATTTGTATTCATTGATCGCTCTTCTCCAGAAGTGTTAGATTTGTTTTTTATACCTCCTCCAATCTGCTTGGAAGTTCTCATTGACAAATATTGACAAACGTGTTCAATATTTACGATCAACAACCCAACATCCTGTAATTTGGGGGGAACGTCAAGGACACACAGTTGACAGACCGTTGTAGTGAAAAATGGTTGCCAATCGGGAGCCAAGTTGACTGAAATAGAAGGTTCACACATTGAAATGTTGTCATTTCTACTCGTCTTCAGCTGGCTCTGCTAAATGTACAACCCACTGTCAACACCCAATGTGAGTCTCTACACGATACTAGGTGCGCATGTGCAGAAAGGTTGGCCATCTTTGATCCCCGTGCTCGCGCCGTCCCTATGTCAACAGAAGCTTTGTCATTTCTATTTTTTTGTTTGTCTTCAGCACAAGTACTAGCAAGCCAAGGCAATCTTATTCATAGACATAAAATATAAAGAAGAAGAAAGAAGAAATTAAACTAACCAACGACTAAACTACCGGCTCTTCTCTGATGATTTTAGGGCATTCCCGATTATTTGTCGCCCCCCTCAGGCATCAAGTGGCATAAAAAGAATGACAGTTTACAGTTTTGTGTCTGTTGTAGCACACTGGGGCAGATGTCACTCATTAGGTTTTTATCTGTATTGGTCTTGTTTTTTGTCTTTTCTCGTGCGGTGAAATCAACGTCTTTAAGTCACTGACGTACAGTCGTCCATTATGATCATGAAGTACAGTGACAGTACAACAGCACTTGGCAGCACAGCAGGATTTCCTCATGAGCAGCTGTCAAATTCACATTATCGTTTTCACGACATACACATTTGTTGTTGTTATGTGTCTTCCCGGTTGTTTTGTCACAATGCAGTGGGTGAACACGGTGCTCTTTGGTAGCAAGTTGTCGTATTTCAGTGTCAGTATTCAGTGTCTCACCAACACACGCACGTACTGTAAATGAATGAGTCTGTGCTTCCAAATGTTTTGCAATGTAATGGCAATGTAAGTCTGATAAGAAACAAAGCCAGTTAAATAAAGCAAAATATCTCACACAAGTGTTTCCACAGAGAAGTTAAATGAAAGTTCATCTCATTTACATTCAAATGCTGCCTGTAAGGGATGAATACACTTTCTGCAATCTACGGACTTATTGTTCACTCTCCAAAATGTTTGTCTGTTTCCCTCAAAGGTGTTACAATCGAAACATTACTAAACAGCTTTGGAAGAATTTGTCCGATTACTGCAGAGAGTCTGTTGATGGGAGATATTTTGGAGGCATTTTAGGCAAAAGTCTTTCCATTTATGTGCATCGCTTGGATATCAGGACCACGATCTGGATCTGTGTGTGGTTGGAGACAGAAAAAGGAATAAAATGAGAGTGGCGAAAACATTAGAGATTAATTTTTTGTCTCATAATCGTTTTCTGAGTGTTTTAGTGGTCAACCGGCCTTTCAATTGGTCCCCGGTGAGGACATCTTGACACCAGGACATTACAGAACAGAATTTTTATGTCAACCGTTGAAGCGGTCCACCCTGATTTGGACTTACCCAGATTATTAAGTATCTACTACACAGCACGAAGAGTTTGTTTGCTCCGTATATTTTCAGTTTAAACTTAATTATTACCTTTAAACGATTGGTTTTGGACTCAGTAGGAGAGGTCCCAGTCTGATGTTGTGTTGTAATAATCTAAAATATAGAGTGGCGCTGACTTTGATGGCCCACAATTATGAAGCACGCCATCTCGGCTCCGGGTTTGATCTGAGCCGCTAAATCAAACAGCCTTTATCTGTGCTCCCTCTCCTTTTAAACAAACAGGAACTCTCTGGAAATAAGTTGTGGTATTTATTCGGTGGATGCTACACTGTGATTTATGATGACAGGAGTTGAATATTACGGTGATACTGTATGGCACTGTAAATTCTCCGCCTCGTCTCTGCTCCCACTGTCAGATGTGTTGTGAAATTGTATTTCAGCCGTGTCGCCCAGGCCCTGAGCTCGCAGAATAGAGAAATAATGAGTGCTGTCGGGATAAGATGTCACTCTGATTTTAGATCTCCCAAATCTCCCTCTCTCCCGCGTTCTGTGTCCGTTTCCTGTGAGGTCTCTCGTCCATTTTGCGTGTTCCTGGCATTCTCATCCCTCCTCCAGCTCCTGCATGCAGAATCGCACCACCCACTCTCACAGTTGATTTGCGTGTCTCTCCTCCCATTTGTGAGTGTCACTCTTAAGCTCCTGTCATTTGTGAATGTGCGTGACTGTGCAGCGCCATCTTGAAAGAGGGTTTGCAGTTGCTTCCTGCGACGGTGCTTCAGAGAACTGAAGTGGCCTCGCTGTCAAAGCCAACGCCACGCTGACAGAACAGATGCATCCTGACATCTGTTTAGCTCTCCGACTCTTCTCTGCAAAATGATAAATAATCACAGATACATCAAGTGTTTTCATCTGTCTTTTGTGAAGAAATTATACTTTTATGAAATGGAAATGTTTCCTCGGGAGGATAGTTGATATCATTGTTACTGTTCCATATAGAAATGTATCCATAATTCATCATTTATGGTCAAAAGGAATCTTCGTCACTACTTTAAGCTCCTATGGCCTCGGTCAGCTGTACTGGAAGCTCGTTATGATTGTGGATTCTTTGTCGCTGCATCAACTCTTCACTGGTTGGTCAGGGTGGCCGCAAGGGGGATGAGTTAGATGAGTCACACCTTCCTGAAGAACCTTGACTCCTGCAGGTGAAAATGATGCAGGTGGTGACATCACTCCTACTCGGCAAGAGACCATAAACTGTTCTCTGCTTTTCGGTTAGTTATTGTGTAGATTGTTGCATGAAGTACAAAACTATAGAAAAGGATTAGGATCAAGTAAAAAAAAAAAAAAAAAATCTATATGATATCTTGACTGAATATACAGTATTTATTTATCATATACTCTATGCTGTTTGTTTGTTTGTTTGACCTTAACCTTTAACTTGATTGAGGATACATTTTTAATGTTTAATTCTCTTCCTAAGCGTGTAAAGACACCCCCATATTGGTCTTGTTTTACATCTAAATATAATATTATACCCACACACATGATTACAACTTGATTCAGCACATTCATAGCAACAGCCCTGACTACAAATATTTAGAGATTTTTTCAATAATAAGTAAACACCTTTTTCAAGAACACCTTGGACATTTTCTATGTGCTTACTAAAGAAAAAAAAAGAAGAAAGAAATCAGTCAATACCACTTTAAAAATCCTTTCCATGTGTAAACAACAGTCACATCATAAAAGAAATATTTTTTTTTTTTTATTGCTGTCATAACTTCAGGAGTTGTTGTATCGGGACAGGCTGGCCAATGTTATATAAAACCAAACAACTTCCCATCCCCCACCCACCGAAAAAGGGGGTTTCAAAATAGAATCCAATTAATTAAATACATTAAAAGCTGGTTTGGGGTCCAATGAGGGAATGAATCATTGTGCCCGATGCTGAAGGACTTCCTGATTACTTCTCTGAGTATTGGAAGGGAGATGTTATTTAGGCCTGCATCAGGAATATCATCGTTTCGATTTATTTGTTTTCCTAAAACTGCAACATTTCAGCAATTCTACTTTAAGACAAACTCTGCAATTTACACCATGGCACAGAAAAACTCATTTGTTTATCATTTGTTTCTGGGTATATTTTGATCCAAAGCTGTTTTGCCAGCTCACCACAATTTCGGACCAGATCTTTGTTGCAGCCTCAGCTCTACCCTGCTCCTGCCAGGGACATTTTCACAGTGACATAAACCAAACAGCACCTTTAAATGTCAAACCGCAGACACCAAAATTTAATGATAACAAGACATTTTTATTATTATCCACAAGCCTGTTGGCATACGTGAAATGTTATATATATTATAAACTACATACATACTTTGGTGTCGGACTGGACTACAGTACATTTTAATATTTAACATGATATTATAGGATTTGATGTCATGGGTCTCCTGAAGGCCACGTTGCCCATATGTATCATCTTCACCTGTATGGATATCAAATAAATAAGTTTCAGGACTTTCATCAAGTGAAAGTGCCATTACAACTCCAGCGATGCTAAAAGATTTGTTGTCCTTACATAATAAACAAAATAGATTAATGCATGAAAGTATTATAATAATAAAGCCATGTACAAAAAAAGTAACTCTCATTTCCATTTCCCTGACAACAGCTTCATTAAATAGTTTGGAAATATACTAACTAAATCCATTTTAAAATGACATTAATGAGAACGGGGACAAATAGAGCCTCAGTTCTCAGAAAATAGTCTGCACCAGCCCGCACATACTGACGAGGAATCACACTGCAGACATTTCCTTTATTTTCACTACAGGAGGGCACAGGTCCAATTTACTGCATTTGGTCAGTATATTTTATCCAAACATCATCAAATTTCCCTGGTGCACTCAGTAAGAATCAACAACAAGCAAACACATTCAATAAACCAATAATAAGAGTCACCACACCCCCAGCACAGGAGGACTGCCCCATGCAGGCTCCATAACCTGATGTTACCAGGGCAACAACACAAAAGCTCAAGATGCTGGACAGAAATGGGCTAAATATGAAGATAGCACAGCTGTGAAAAGCTCTAAAGACACTCTTGTTAATTGGAGTGCTTATGTGACCCCACCCATGATTAAGAATGACATTTTTCTGTTTTTGTCGTCAGGCTGTGATCTAATTTCTACTGCAGACACTTCAGCACGTCGTGTGTTAATGTAGTTTTTTGTTTTGTTTTGTTTTGTTTTGTTTTTTAATTCATTTGGTTTGAATCCCCAGTGAAATTGCTGTAATTTTGGTCATAAAGTCCTATTCAGTTTTCAATGATGTTCAAAACTAAGTCCAAGATTATATCTTCATACCAAGGCCGGGATAGATTATAATTCCTGTTGTCAGTCAGTGTTATGCTATCAGTACTCCAATTATTTATCCTTGTTCTGACTGAAGGCGAAAATATAATTAAATGGTATACTTGGGTGTAATCAATAAGTTTTTGCCGATCTCTCAGTATCCATGACAAGTGGCATAAAGGCCTGAGGAGGCAGCACAGACGTTTACATGCCTCAATAAATTGATTTACAATCTCATAATGTAGTGATCACACTTCAAGTTGTACCATTTACAATTAAATCAGCAGTTCTGAACCTATTTGGGACCATGGTCCACCTTCTTGACCCAGAAACTGGGTACCTCTGCTGTGGGTCATGAGGTCAGGGGCTGAGATGAGGGGTTTCTTACCTATGAGTGAGATAAGATGAGATGGAATCGAATGAGATGGACGTTGTCAGTTGGACACAATCTGTCTCTTCTTTTGAGTCCAGGTGTGGACAAGGACAGCCTTGTGTCCTGTCCTGTCTCCAGTCTAGCCCAGTACTTCTTCTCATTTACAAGTGTAGAAAATCCTTTCTCACAGAGGTTTGAAATGGAATGTTTTTATTTTTAATGGATGGGTTTGATTTTTATCAAATAAGAATTACAAAATGTACAAATAAAAAATAGAACATTTTTATTGCCTCTGGTATTAAAATGACATTACTGAAGTCATTGTAACAGGCCGCCTGCAATACCTCCATGGACCACAAGGAGGACGCAAACCATTAGTTGAAAACCCATGTATTAAAGAAAGAAAGAACAGTACTTTATTAATCCTCACAGGGAAATTATTTCTCTGTATTTAACTCATCCTAACACACATGCATGTGCAAACACACACACAGAGCCTGGGGACCAACTCCCGATCTTCTGCTTGGTGCCTTGGTCAATGGCAGTGGCAGGAGTCATTAGCTTAACGCACATGTTTATGTGGGTGGAGGAAACCCATGCAAAGTCCACACAGAAAGGTGTTGAGGTCGACCCGGGGAGTCGAACCCACGACCTTCTTCTCAGCCTGGGAATTAGGCTTTACCTATGACGTTTGAAAAATTCATCTATTGCCTGAACCGCACTATCATTAAAGTTTAGCTTTAAAATGGGTGTAAACTTTAAATGATTTAAAGAAGTAAAACTTGTGAATGTTTCTTTTTTTTGTGTGTTAACACGGAACTTTTTGTTGTCTCATGAACAGTGGAAGAAGTTTAAAATTCTTCATCAAATGTCCCAAAATGAGCCTAATTTTGCCTGAGCGCTCCTTAACGATGAGCACGACGTTTCCCCTGATGCACTGTATCAAACTGACTTTGACTGATATCCTTCATCGGCACAAACAAAGGTAATTTAGTTCCTGCCTTATTTTGCTTGTTTTAGTGTAACCTAAGGCTGTTTAGAATGGATCTATCCAACTGGCCTAACTTAATCTGCCATTTATGGGCTGAGTGGTGGAGGGGAAAGCAGCTGGCATCGTGCTCTGCGATTGGACAAAAAAGTAACCAAGGAAACAATAGAGCTTTAAGTGTTGTAAATTGGTTAAAACTCGTTTATCCGTAATGCGAGTTGCGAGACGGGTGATGTAAACACAATCAATCAGCGGCTGTGACACAACTCAATTTGTTCAGACGCCGAGCCCTCTTCCCTGCAAATGCTGTGTAAGCCGTGTATTTCTGAAACGCTTTGAATGGAAAGCAAGAGTGGAGAAATCTGAAACATAATTAAGGAAAGCATTTTACAGGTAGCCTCATAAATAATGCAAATTCGTTGTTAAATGTCCCTGACAGCCAATGCTGGCGCTGCAGTACGTGGACACGAAGAAAGGCTGAGCTGGACTATCTGGTCATCAGGTGTCTCCCTTGGAGTGCTGGAAATTGACAGAATCGGGAGACTGTGCAGAATAGATGATACAGCTGGGCTCAGTAACCTCTGCTTTTAATAACATTCTTAATGTTATACTGTCAGACATGATTAGTTTGTGCAAAAAACCCAAAAATAAACTACACATGCTATGGAAACTAGGCGAAGATCAGCTTTAGTTTAATACAGAAACTGTAAAACACATCATAATGTTGACATTTATCATTACCGTGACCACTGCTGCTGACAAGAAAGCTCGTCGTTTTCCGAGATCCTCCACCTCAGCACCCCACTCACCCCATCCGTATCCCTGTTAGACAACCTCTCCTCACTCCAAATCCCAATCCACCTGCAAACATTCATCTTAGTTGCATTAACTCTGGTCAAGAAATTACTCAACTGGAAAGACAAAACAAAACTATCAGTTAAGCCCCGCTTCAATCTGGTAACTGACCATTCAAACCTAGAAGAGCTTGCATACACTCTAAAAGACAGCATGACCCCTTTCTATAACAGTTGGCCCCCTTTCCTGTAGTTTATTTAGAGCTGAGAGCCCACAACGCGCACGCTCGATATCGCCCATCATGACTGATTCCGTACCCCTCCCCCTCACACCTTTTGTCTCATCTTGGTGTTTCTTGTCGCCGTATAATTCCCCGTAATTGGGTTTTTTGTAATCTGTGGATAAATTTTCAGTAAAAAAAAAGCAAAAAAAGCGCTCATCCTTTTATGAATTAAGCATCCTGATTACTCCTTGGAAGGGCAGGATGACATAGTAAAGATATGATGTGCTATATTGATAAAACAGCGTCTTACATACAAACTGGCTTGCATAGTCATGTAAAGGTTGAATTTAATCTTCTACTTTCTGTTTTATCTGTACCAACTGCATGTACTTTGAAAAGGACCATCATGTTATTATTCTGGTTCTCTCTGTTTTGGCTGATGAGCCTCTTTTAAGACAGGGGATCAAAAAAGACTTTTATTAAACAGTATGTAGTGTAACAAAACTTGGTGAAAAGTCAGAAAATAACTGTGTCAGTATCTCTGGGGATTTAACAATGTGTGTATAAAAGTTTATACACACAGCTGCAGGGTAAAACATCAGTGAAAGAACATTTTCATGTGAAGTGTTAAACAGTTTGCTTATTAAATTTGATGTTGTATTTCCTCAGAAATTACATCAAAAACTAATTTGTTTCCAGTTAGCATTTAGTACTAAGTATATATATTTTTGCACACTACTGCTGAAGATACGACTCCATTTTGTGTTTGATTAGTGGGAGGAGAAGTCAGGTGTTGAGTAGCAGCTTGTATCTTACTGTAATCAGTGAAGTTTAACTCTTTCTTTCTTTCTACTCTCTAATGGCAAAGGAGGATAAGAGGAGCAAAGAGGTTAAGTGTGACTGACGGTGCCGTTCTGCAGATTTCACTAAGCTCATTTTGCATTAAAATGATCACAGCCGTAAAGAGCAGGTGACCTAGGTGGATCTGGAACAGAATCTATACTTTATTGTTACACGCATGTGCTGTTAATTTAGAACATGAATGATATAGCTGTTTCACTGAAAGCTGCCATACTGAGCATATACAGAAAAACACCAGATGGAAAGAGAGAAGACTTCGAAAACAGTGGGGACGGAGAGAAGAAACAGTCAGGCAGTGACAGAAAGGTGGAGAGGATGAGACACTGAAAAAGAGAAGGAAAGAAAGTTTGAGAGATAATGTGACAGTAAGAGGGGGGGGTTGGTGTGACGGGTTTGTCTGGGCGCTATATGTCAAAAACACCCTTTCATTTATTACATCCTGTTTATATATTGCTTAGTGAATTTGAAAATCAGGACTGCTTTCATCAGGCGTCTGTGCTCCTGCTTCTACTTTGGGGCCATTTAATCCACAGGGGCCAGACTGGGGGCGCCTGTTCTTTCCCAGGGGCCACTTACATTAACCCTGAAACTAAGAGTGCTCATTTCAGCAGCAGCATAATATGAGAAAATGTAATAGAATCAAGAGATACAGGTAATCTGATGAAAAATTAACTTCAAGTGCTGAATACAGAACATTACATATCGGTGTTGTGGTGAACCAGAGGACTGTAGATTAAAATGTGAGTTTTATGTCATGTTATTATTTATTTATAATGTAATTAGTATTAATAATGAATACTGTAAGGTGATCTATCTTTATTAATTAGAAGTGACAAAAGCTCTTGCTTATGGTTTTACATTTTACGCAGTTATCAACGTAGAAGCGTTTAATATCTCAAGCCTCCCGCAGAATGTGCAATTTTGTAAGCGGGTAAATAGTCCTGAGAGAATTGTGATGAAATCTTTGCTTGTCAAGCCTAAACCTCGCCAAGACATGTCCACTGACAGACAATTTAGCGTTCATGCAACCAAAGACAACCTGCGACAAAATGTCAGAAGTTAGGACCAAAAATCTCACAATCTGCCTGCCGCTCCGATCCCCATCTATAAACCGGAGCAGATGGTTGACAAGTTGATGGCTCGCTTCTGCCTGCATAGATTTTCTGCTTATCGTCGTCCCATGATTCAGCATTCATCATTCACAGCCTGACGTGCATGAAATTTGATATTATATATTGTGACATTCATTACAACTTAGATCACCTTTATCAAACCGTTTACAGCAGGCATTAAACGCATCCCAGCGCTCTCTCGCCTCCTCTGACCTCTGGTTCACATGAAAAATTAGTAAACCTGGCTCTGCGTGCTCTCTAGGAGCAGACATTTGGTTTGTTCCCCTGTCCTCACCAGTCAATGCCTATTTAATCTCTCCATTAGCAGGCAAACTGCTGCCTGACTGCCGCTTGTTTGGCTAACTTATGAAAGCCAAAATCCGACATCCAAGATGACGATAATTTCATCAGGCAGAAATGCCTCACAAATCTCATCATTTTGCAGTCTGCTGTGAAGTGCTTTACTGGCCCATACCTAAAGTTTGACATTTTACCCAGCGTACTGCACAGAGTGTCCAAGTGTTGGTTTAGCCGACGGGTGTGTGACGGATGTGGGAGATGTCTCTGCCACAGATCTCCAGCACTATGTCCCCTTTGATATTCTTTGACTCGAGGGCTTTCATAAGCACGTTGAGAGAAGAAGTCAAGGTCACTCTGGCTCTGTCACTGCAGCCTCATGAATATTATGATTAATCAGAATCTTTGGCTCGAATTAATAACAATGCCGGCGTTGTTGTGCACAGTGCATCACCCATACAAACAAAACTTGCTTTTCTGCAGCCATTTCTTTTGACCCTCACTCCTCCCCATTCAGTCCCTGGTGCCACAAACTGGATGGATGATGTGAATTCAGTTTGAATTTATTCTGGTCTGGATCTGAATAATCAGATTAACATCACTGTAGCGTCTCCCTCAATGCAATAGTATAGAGCTAAAATGCATCCTTTTCTATCAGTCTCAACAATACTATACAATACTACTAATATTCTATGCTTCTGTTATCATTATTTTTGTTGTTTTGTTATTGTTTTGTTGTAGGATTAATTATCTATCTTATCTTATCTTATCTTATCCATCTAATAGCATTTGAACCTGTGTTGTAATATTAATATTGATCATGGATATTTTGATTCACGTATCGTCCAAGCTCTGAGTTGAACTGGCAAACAATATGAGTAATAAGTAATCTGGTGCCAAATGAAAATGCGCGTACAACCAATTCACCTCAGGTTTTAATTTGTGTGCTTAACAGAGTCTCATTTAATATAAGATCAGTGGAGTGAAGACATTTTAATCAGCTCCTATGCAGCTTTTGTTTCTGTAGGTCCACGTCACAGTAAGGTCACAGTAAGGTCGTGAGGACTTATCATGTCGATAAATTAGCATGGCTATTGATGTCACGGTGCTGCTAGCTAAATGCTCTTGTTTTGCTGTCACTGAAGTGGGATCAGGTGTCCGATGTGATGGTCTGCAGGCCGGTCCCGACTATTTATTTCTCTCAGTCCCACACACGTTCCCCTTTCACAAATGGAGACGTTTCTCCCTTTGGTGCTTTCTGTCGAGCGGCTGACAGCTCCTGAGACGTCCAGGGAAAAGCTTGATGGGCAGCAGATGAGATTTCACACATACAGCTGACAATGTAAATCTAGTCAGAGAGTCATCATCGTGGACTTTGATATTCATGGCTAGTCCTCGCTGCTCGAGTAGTTGAAGATGTGTTCGTTACGTGCTCGAGTACAAAATTAACATTCATTAGCTTGGCCTACGTGTGTGTAAGAGCTGGTCAGCTTTGGTTAATGCATGAGTTACTGGCACAGAGGACACTAGAGCAGAGAGATATTCACCACACGCTGCACAGTGTTTGCTGGCCTGGTTTGTCTGTAGGACAAAGAATCCTAAACGGTTCCATTGCTTGTAAGCGCTCGTAATCTTCTGCTTGTCGAAAAAAAACTTGACGTTGAAAATGTAGCACTCTTTGCAAAAATCTGAGAAATTCTAAAATCCGCAGCACCACCACTCTTCCAGTGACAGCAGCTGGAGCAGAGAGGAGCTTTTCTTAGCTGCATCTAATCAAATTATACCTGAGGTCCATCATGTCGCCGGATCACCTCAGTGGCCTTGCTGTCATCAGTATTAGCCATGCGGTTGTGGACAGAACCGGGCTGTGTCTTCAGCACCGTAGCAGCCAGTGCTTCCCTCTCCCCAGATAGATACTCAGAGGAGGAAATCAGATAAGAACGTCAACAGACGATATAGAAGAACCGTCCAATCAGCAACAAACTTGATCCATCATCTTAACGGAAATCATCCGTTGGAACGTACAGATCACAAAAGAGATTAGCAAGGTCGTATTTAGGATTTATTTCACCTTGTCTACAGATTACACCATCAGAACGGCAAAATTTAATTTTAAAATACATCTGTTGCACCCCTTCCGTGTCTTGAGCGTAGCTAGAATGCAGACCTTTTCGTCTAATCTGAGATAGCTTTTTGTTTTTTTTGGTCCTTCACCTCTGTGTGAGAAATGGAATGGTTTGAAATAAACAACAGCTTTATCACAAAAGCTGACCTTTAATTACAAAACCTTTGCAGCGGGAGACCTTAGCTTTTACTTAAGTTGACATTTATAAATACCGAAATGTCCCTGTGAATTGCTTTTTGTTGAAGTCAGAGTATTGTTGAGCCAGATAGCATCAGTCCATTTGTCAAATACTGTAAGTGTTGGCTCAGGGAGCTGCCAGGGTGTGTTCACGGGACAATGTATAGCTGGTTTGAACTGTCCATGTATGTAGAGAACGGGCCTGTTAGCCCAGGGCCGCTCCTATCAGTCACCATAGCGATGGAAAGACGAGATAAAGATGGTACTCTACCCTGCTACTGTGTTTGTGTGCTCAGGACAAGAAATCGATAGAGCTGGTTTCACAGACTGTTTTACAGTCAGAGCAGCTCTCAGCTTAAATGTTTGTCTGTTTTATTCAATGACACTTTTGTAAACTATTACCCACAGGGAGAGTAGAACAAACGTGAAACAAATAAACTAGACGTGGACGACTTCTTAGCATTCTTTGCACTTAGGAAATTTTCTTTACGATGTCACAGCTGAGACCATCCACGCCAGCGTACCACAGCCGCAGGGGGAAATATTACTTCTCGCAGGATTGTTTTATCCCTGATCTTTCTGTCCAGTCGCCATCACAGGGATATGGAGGAATGCGGGGGACGCGCGCTTTCCATTCCCTCTCCCCTGATGGAAGAAGATTTCCTGTCGGATATGCAGCAAAGGTTATCTGGAACGCGCTCATGTTTCTGTATAACATGCACTGCCAAGCAAAAACAGGAAAACATTTCTGCCCAAAACTCATTTCAGCTTTGCTTTTCATTATTACCACCATGCACATAGTGCACTTACTGTATGTGACCATAATTCTCTTTTCCAGTGAGCACAACAGAACTCTGATGGCTCAGGGATGGAAAATGAAAGCTGAATCTCTTGGTAATTCCAAGAAACCTTTAGGGTATAAACCTATGTAGCTGAAATATATAGAGGAAGAGTGGCTGGGGAGAAAAAGCAAATAATTGGAATTCTGCAAAAACCTAAAGATTATTGCCATCTTAAGACGTACTAGTTTTACAGATTCTACCGCAGCACGAGTGATCCTTTTTGTCATGGAATAGGATAAATAAATGCTGGAATAAATTAACTTTTCCCCATCATACAGTATTTTCCTCATATTTTGTTCAACACTTACATGCTTTAGAACCAATACAGATTATTTTTAGCAAATTATTTTCTCAAATATTTCAAGCAAAAGCTTTTTCCTCTGACAATATGAGGTGTGTGTGTGTGTGTGTGTGTGTGTGTGTGAGAGAGAGTGTGTGTGTGTGTCGTGGGGGGGTGTAAGAGTGCCTGAGGCTGAGCAGAGCCGACAAGCAACAGCTTGACATTACTCACCTGGATTCAAAAAGGACAGAAATAGCACTTCAAGCACTCACTCTCAGTTTGTAGCTGTTCCTTTGTTTCCTGTCTCTCGCATTACGCTTCCATCATGACAGCACACACAACCCACTGTCTCATCTCCCAAAACATCCCTCACAATCAGAGGCCAAACAAGACATTAGAGTCAAATGTCATTTTAACCTGCAAGGCGCCCAGACAACACAAAGATATGGAAGGTAAACGCGTGTCAAAGGAAAGGTTAACATTTAATTGTGTATCATTGAAGGAAGGATCGCATGATATGCCATGCAGCCCAAGTCATGGACAAATTTGAGCCCAGCCTCTGTTCACTATGAGGTAAAGGCAAAGGTTCCTCTGAAAACTCTCATTTGGTTTCCTGTCCTATTTATAAAAAGTTAAATTATAAAAGGCTGCGGGTTCAAACATCTTGCGTCGACCGAGCTGCTTCACTTTAGCCTCCCCACATGTAAAATAGCGACAGATAGGAAGTTTGTGCTGGCTGCTGCGTCAACTGATAAAATATATCAATTCACTCACAAACAAAAGTGGAAAATAAAAAGTCAATTTCAGCAATGTGCCGTGTTGATAGTGCGAACCATTATTACACAGCCTGGTGCTAAATGAGGACCATTATCAGTCTGCGGGGTTCGCTCTCATCAAAACTGTTGATTAGAAGATGCTAATAATGTCTTTTTTTTTTTTTTACTTATGTTTGTATTGTTATATCCACACTAGATTAGCAAAATGTTTAGAATTTTATGTGCACTAAAGTAAAATATTTTTAATTTGTCCTCCGCAACGCCTCACAATTTCACTGGATTGTCAAATTGTACACAATTTGTTTTTGGTTGTATGATCAAATATACTTAAAAAAAAAGAAATGTTTTGCTTTATTTTGAAAGGTGGATTAGAGAGAGCGACATGAAGGACAGGACAGAGAGAGAGGTGACGACATGCAGCAAAGGGCACAAGGCCGGAATCGAACCACTGCGTTATGCGGTATGTACTCTTAACTGATTCTATTCATTAGATTAGCGCCTCCTCTTGGTCAGCCTGTGATATCATCCAAATAAGACGAATGAGTCCAAATGAAGGACTGTGACTCCTGTAGGATCGTGTTTATTACCGCTACCAAAGCTCTAATGAGCGACGTTCTAGTTTCTCACTTGTTGTCATTATGGTCAAATTATCATTCCCCTTCAGTTATTATATCGTTTCATTCTCCTGTCATACCGTTCCTGCATCTTGTGAGTTAGTTTTTGTTGGACGGGGACGATTATCAGCTGCAGAGAGCTCGACATTCTGTTAGTATTAAGTCGAAGCCATGACTTGTTGTGACAGGGACAAGGAAGTTCTCTCTCCCTGCAGGAGGCTGATTGATTGGACAGTCAAGGACAGGTAAATGTCCTTCACCATGAGCAGGAAAGGACAGCAAACCAGACCAGGCTCACTCTTTCCGAGGTACTTATTGTTTTGCTGAACTAAACCTCTGTGTTGACTTTAAAAAAATGGAGCTGATGTGAGAATGGGCTGTGCTGGAAATGATGATGGATGCAGGAGGTCCAGATCCATAAAGGAGTGCCCCCTGCTCTGACAGTGCTGTTTTCATGCTCATCCAAAAGTGCCGAAAATGCAGGAAAGCAGAGTCTGTTTCTGCAGATTCAGACAAAGTGGAAGCCTCTCACTGTGGCATAATCAGTGAGGATTAATTTCCATACAAAACAGGCAAATTAAAGACGTGGTAGAACGGCACTGAGAAAATATGCATCAGTTATTTCTGAATTTATTTGATATCCTAGCTTATCTCGTGTTCATACAAATAGACATCTGAAACAGGGACTACTTTCTCTATGGGCTCTGTTATGAGTAAAATATTCCCAATTTCATATCATTCAAACTCTCTGACCTAAACTGATTTTCACAGCAGAAAATACAGTGGCTATCATAGTGTTAATTCAAATTTTTCTTTTATGGATTTATTATCAATAGTTTTTGTAGTAATAGTAGTGAAAACTGTAACATACAAGATTTATATTTATTCATCACTTTTCCTGATTGTGTATTTCGTTATTTTCAGATTTTGTAGCCTCAGCTTTATTGTGTGTGTGTATACATGCATATTTTAATTTTTTGTAAGATAACAAAGGTTACGTTTGAGCTGTTTTGCATAACAATTTCCTGTGGTATAAATAAAGCTTTATCTTATCTCATTATGGGGCGTGACAAATCATCATCATCACAATCATCAACATACATGCTTCATATAATTTTGAGACCTGTATTGCTAAAATTTTATTATCGGTGGCTTCACGCAAACTGACCCTGGGGTAATGCTTCATCATTGTTATTGGTTATTGTGTTATTATTATCATTATTAGCAGTGCTGTAGCAGGAGTGGTGTTGCTATTACGATTAGTGCTGTTATTGTTGTTATTATTATTGCTGTTGATTTAACCATAAAGCTTACCCAAACTTACCTTATTGATATTACCATCAGGAAGAATGGATTTCCTCTGTGGGACATGAAATTCTATCACCTCTTTACATTCATCCATTTCCTTAGAAGCTTGTTAAATATTTGCTGTGTGCCAAGTCATACAGAGGCACAGCATCACGGTCATTACCAATGAGCTGGGCGCCTCTTTTAAATGTTAATTGCCTTTCCTCACACTTTCTCATTACATTCATTCTAAATGATGTGCCGTGAGCTCCGCTGAAAGTGTTCTCATTTATTCTCTGTGCGATTCTTTTAATACCTTTCCGTTATATTGGGTTCGCATATTTGCCATGAATGGAGAGGGAATTGTCTGGCCGTTATTTTGCTGTAATGCAGATGGAAGATGGTGGACTGCTTCCTGTTAAAATGGTCAGTTGAGTCTTCATTTCAGTAAGGAGAGCGCATTAGTGGAATCATGAGTAGTATTATGGAGTTTGGTAAGATCTTATTCATTTTCTCCGCAGAAACGGGGTTGCCATCTGAGGCAAATTGATCGTTGCGATAATATTTCATTTTAATTTAGTGGTAGATATCTCAGCTCATCTGGTAAAATATGCATTTTGATATTTCACAATCTGTAGTTTGGCATTTATAAAATGATGACTCACACAATCATCGTCATATACTTTAGGTTATAGCAGTTGATAGCAACAAACAGAAGAAAGATATACAGTATATATATATATAAATACTGTTTCAGTATTATCTACAGTGTAAACACAAGCACGGTGGCTGGTCAAGTATTGTAATTGCCGATATGGTAAAGCTGTGTACAATACTATTTAGACGTTAGTTTTAGGTGTCGGTCTCGGTGACACTGCATGTACTCTTGATACGGCTCCGTTAAAAAAAAAGCTGGGTTCAGCTCACATCAGCACAAACTAAGAGGGGTTTACAAACAGGGACTGGCATTTTGTTTTGGCCAGAAAGGAAGATGTATCTGTTGGGCTATTAAGGACGGACAGGTAACATATTGCACCGCCTGATATGCCTACTTGGTTGGCGATGTGTTTCCTTGAGAGGGCTTTCCTCCCGAGGTCTCCATTAGACAGTACATTTCTGTCCTACAGTTCCGGGATCTGAGATGTACAGTAAGTCTTTTGTGGTGGTGGTCATCGGTGTTTGGAAGATCAGCTTCTAGGTGTGATCTTCAAGTTCTAGGCTTGATCTTCAGGTTCTAGGTGTCATCTTCAGGTTCTTGGTGTTTCATTGAAATCTGTTCATTTTTCTTATTAAACACCAACCTTGGTGTGGTTGTTCCACTTGTAAGCACGGACTTCCCAAAGTCAAAGACACTCCAGGGTGATTTGGAGTAAAACAATTATCTGTAGCAGGGGTGGGGTGTGGTGTGCTGTGTGTATTTGTGTGTCATTTAGTTAAACCACTTTGCATAATCTACTACACTAGTGTCACCTATCAGCTGTGAATGAAAAAGGTCCTTCAACTGTGGAGCATCACAGCCAAGTCAGACTGACACCTGCTGTGATCTCCCAGATGGAGATGGCTTTGATTGGAGTTACTGCCTACCAACTCGTGTAGTCGAACATTCACTGCACGTATCTCTGTAGGGTGTGCCCGGGATTGCATTATATCACGATGTAGAGTGCAGGGTATGGCAAGAATAATGAGGTTCATTACAGGAACTCACACACATCACAGGACACATCATGACCACGTATGTGTGCTCTTTCTAAATTTTTAATATGTAATTAACCTGGATGTAGTGCTGGAGTTGAAATTGACCAAAATGGCAAACCTGCAGCACCTTGCTTGATGCCTTGTTGCCTTGGAAACATTGGGTTGCAGCAGCATTACTGGGAAAAGATAATGCTGGAAAGAGCATCAGTTCAGTGAGGAGAAAAAACGCTAATTGGTTTTGAGATTCAACCATAACTGACCTAAGAGGAGCTTTTGTAAACATGGGGAGGAAAAGGAAAGATTGAAATAAGTTTTATAATCTGAACTCGCCAGAAATAAGGACCGGGCGATTCTGCGGACAGGAATATGCTGCCTTAGCCTGTGGAGGCTGTTTGGAACGGGAGCTTAAGCCTGACACAATGTGGCTGTACAATGGGTGGATCTCAGGTCTTGAGGATCTGCAGAGGGAAGCACAGTCATAACAGAAATCCCTACTACAAAGAGAAGGGATGAAAAGGCAGTTATTTAACCAGATGCCCCACTCAGCAGAGAGAGGATTAAAACACGTGACTGCTTATCTGGCATAAAGACTTTGACTTTAAAACTGCAGGTTCCCTCAAAAACATGGTGTGAAGGTCAACCTTTTGTTGGATGCCTTTTGTGTGCTAATGAGAACACAGAGGGATTTATGTGTCATTCCTCTGTTCTTTTACACACTCAAAGCTTTTCTATAGAAAAGAAAGAAATACAAGGCCATGAACAAGTACCTTTGTTTTAAACCATTTGGAGGGCTAAAGTGGGTTTTGATTGCCAAGAAAACAGTTTGAAAGCCTAGGTGGCTGTCCAAGGTTTAAGTGAATTGCACTTCTAAGTAGGGTATATCAATCCTGCATTAAAGACTGCATTTCCAATTGTTTTATGAAGCCCTAAAGCTCACCAGTAAATGTTTATTGTGGAAAGGTTGATCAGTTTTGTGTGAATTTAAAAGAGCTTCGGTAGAGCAATGCCATTCTGACAGCATGTTAATGATTCTGCAAATCACTCATTATTTCCGCCGTGTTACCTCATTACATCTGAACATGGGAACTAAAGGCATGGATTGGTTTAAGCAAGTTAAAACAAAACACTGCCGTGGTTCAGGCCTCCAACAAGACCTAGCAGATGCAAACATAGATCTTTATCTGTCATTATTTTGTGATTACATTAAAAAAAGATTCATCTTGTGAATTTGTTGAAGACCATCATTGTCTGTACCTTTTGCCAAAACTGTTGAAACGCGTCCAAACCATTTAATTCTTCCGAGTCTGCATCGTCTCAATAACACACTTGTGGTTGCTCCGTGTCTGTACGTATTTATTAATGGACAGTGATGCCATAACTGCGACCCTCGGTGCATCATAGATTGTAATTAACAACATCTGGATCTGCACCTGTTGATTGTCCACAATGGAACAAACAACAATTGCCAGAAGATATTAAGACATGTGCCAGCTCAGGATTTTACAGAAAGAAATCTGACTCAAAATCTACCCAAGTCCCGCCTGTCAACCAAATTTACGTAAAACCTCCCAAGATGCTGCTGACAGATATGTGTTTGACAGCCCCCTTACTGTAATGCTGTACGCTATCCTGGGGCTCCGAACCAAAGTGCTCATTGTGCTCCGTAATACTTCTACCTGCTTTGGAATTGATATTGTGTACTGAAAATTGATCTGGTATTGATAATTTCTCAAGGGGACACCGGCTTGATGGGCATTGGTCGATGCAGTATATTAATATTTCTACAAATATTGAAAATATTTCTATTTTCAAATATCCTGTTTTGCGCTCGGCTTTTCTGGTGGGATTTGACACAACATTTCCATCAGTAAATCCATAGACATTAAGAACAATGCGGCATAAAAGCAGGAGCAGCCTTTTTCCAGCACAGCCATTAGCTCGCCTGTAGTTAAGGGGAGAAAGCTCTTGATACATGGGTTCCATCTCCATCATCACCTGCATTAGACGTGATCCTATTACATCCAACTGTAACTGCACATGTTAGGCTGAAGTGTTAACGCCGAATAATGATCTGTTCTGTTCAGAAAAGAAACCAGAGGGACACATTAATTTATTCGTTTTTCCTCCTTTGTACCTCATTTAAAAGGTGGGAAAAAAAACACCAAATTTAATTACTTTGAGATGCCTCAGAATAATCGTGTTTTCGTGAGAATACCAGTACAAATATGATCCCCACGTAGCTACTGTGACGAACATAAAATATAAAAAAAAAAACAATTAGACTTTGAAGTTACTGGAACAAAAGTGATTTAAACTTTTTTTTAGATTTGATTTGTTACTTTGTGGACTCGGTTTGAAAGACAGAGTTAGGAAGTTGTTACTTCTGAGACAGGTTATTGTGAATACACATATTTGTGAATACCTGCAA